>JANIJG010002115.1:0-17017 GCA_024611175.1 Megaceryle torquata | reverse complement strand
ACATAAGTAAGGATGGGTTCTCTTGCCAAGGATTTGCTGTGGTTTCTAGAATGATGTACCTACCTCACCACCTGCAGACAAGGTCAATAGAGCGAGACATCCACGGAGTGAGGTGGGCAGCAATGCTCATGCCTGCTCACTGCTGAGGCCAGGGAGCATCCTGCAGTTGCTTCAGCTTCCAAATTCTCAAATCATGAAGCAAGTAACTGAAGCTGAAAAAAGAGGTGCAGCATGCTGGCCAAAGCCTCCACCTTGGAGATTTCCAGCTCTGCATTTGACTCAGCAACAAGCATGCACTTTCTTATTTCTTTACAGCTTGAGGGAATAAATCTAACTTGAGGAAATTGAACTCTGACTCCATGACCTAAATAAGTTGTCAGCACAGGTTTAAGAGGAACATATCATAGTCAAAGAACCATCAATGAAGTAACTCTGTGTTCTACTGAAATATAAAGAGAGGACACCGTTTTGGATTAAATGCAGAGACAGGAACGATACCTTTCTGTGTGATATTGGGAGTACCTCCTAAACAGCTGCATTTTGCAGAATCCTTTCCTCCAGTGAAAATCTAGTTGTGGCGTGACTGATGGGATGGCTACCTCTAGCAATTGAATGGCAGAGGATGTGGAATAATGGCAGCAGGAGTGGGCATTGTTTTGAAGGTGCTCAAATTTTTTTGTTGTTTTTTTATGCTTCTCAAAAGTGCCCATTTTAAATAAAAATTGGGATGGGTTAAAGCAAGGTCTCGACACATGACCAAAAGCAATGCTAAGGTGAATAGTCATTAGCTTTTTCCTCTTGTGTCAAAGGTGTTGCAGGAGATGATCAATGTAGGCCAGACGCAGAGAGATTCCACGCACCACTGACTGCAAACACCTCTCTTGAGCAGCTCAGATGCGCTGTGCTATAAGAGCAACAGCATGCCACATGAGCTTAGCATTAATTTTGATTCATTTTGCAGATCAAGCATGAAATGCCTTTTGTAGTGCTCTCTGTTGCTAAACGATTTACACCAGTTCAAAATTTTCCAATCTTGGCATCAATTATTTGTGACCATTTCAGACAGCTAATCTAATTTTGGCAGTGCAGTATACATATCTCAGGCTTCATTCAGCCTATATATTGATTTCCTCTAAGCTGCTTTTTTGGGGGGGAAAATCTCTTACACTGATACACCTGGCCAGCAGATGTGGCTCTGCTATTATATGTGATGCAATTAATCTGGAAAGCTGGCGTCACAGGACTTTCCATGATGCTGTGGTAGCATTAATGTGATTCATTAGTGTCACTTCCCCAGCAAGTTGTAATTGGCAGTGCAATATTGTTTCTGTAAAAACATATTCACTGTGGTGGTAGAAAAAAGAGTGGCATATTTTCTTTTCTGAGGAAAACAAAGGTTATCCTTGTTTACACATCTAGTGTAAATGTAAAATGAACAAGCTCCATCCTTAATTTACCTCTTCTACTTCACTGCAGAGCCTAGGTGTTAGAGGACAGCGCTGAGATGCAGTCACCAGACAAAAAGTGTTTCCTATTATTAATGGCTGGAGGAGCCCTCTGTGTAATCAAAGGGCACAGCTGCAGTGATATACGGCCAATGACAAACGGAGAGATCTTTTCCTTCTCACTGCTACAAGCCTACCAGCTTGCAGCCAGCAACTTCCAGTGCTGTATATCTGCAAGATAAATAGCACAAGATATGAATATACACAGTGCTTACAGTCTTGAAAAGAATTGTTATATCCCCCACATACAATCATTCTAAATACGACGCGAGTACATTTTTCATAATTTCAGAGCTATTCTTGCTGTTTGTAAATAGATGCAGTTTCTGAGCAGAGATTTAAAAACCTCTAATGGTGCTGCTTTCTAAGGTCAGGTTTGGAAGCGGGTGCTGTACAGCTGATGGTGTCAGCAGAGCAACTTCCATGAGACTCATACTCTCCTTTGCAGTGACAAGCAGTGCTGAACTTTTCTATGAAAGGAATCAGCTAAAGAATATACAGGAAATCACTTTATTTTCTCTTATGCACCTATGCCAAAGCAATCTAAGGGAAGAGTGCATTCTTTTGAATATGTGTGTATTTAAGAAAAAAAACACATTAGACATTTCTTCCGTAGTTGTTTCTGGTCACATTCTTGTCCTCTAATTTTACAAAGCCAGCTATTCTGTGTAGTACCATTTCCTTAAGGTAAGGCTGTATCCAAATTGAGACAAAACTTTAAAGCTACACAAGGAGCAATTGCCAGTGAAAAATAAGGCAAACAAAGGTGCTTGGTAAATAAAAAGCGATGCACCCTTTTGCCTGGTTTGACTTTGTTGCTGTTTGTATAAATGAGTCCAGATTTCCACAAACATGAAACTAAAGCCGTCAGTGGACAAGGCCAGCCCTTCCATGGCTCAGTGCCAGGAAGGTGTCCCCACGCACACGCAGGCACGGGCACATGCAGTGGAAGTCGGTGCTTCTCCGTGACCTTTCCATGAACTTTCTAGGGGATGCAGAGATCAGTCAAGAAGGCAAAGGTCAGCATTCATGCTGCTCACAAACAAAAATCAGATTTAGCCGGTCACTGGAAGAGTTTCTGGGCCCTTGGATCATTTGAGCAAACTACTAACAAATACATTTTGCATAGTGAAAAATTGACTCGGGCAGTGTTTACTGTCTCAGGATGTCTTGGGTTTGTTGCAGTCTTTTGACAACTTGTTAGAAGTTATGTTCATTTTTCCCCTGTAATATATATACACAGGAGAAAGATGGAGTTAAAAAATATGAAGGAAGTGTCACAATGTGAGAAGAATCTGGGAATTAAGAGCGAGCAGTGCCACTGCTCGTGTTGTGAGACACAAAAGTATGAGCTGAAGAAAAGGAATTACATGTTAGCTGTGGATTAAGAAAAACAATGAGTTAAAAGCAATACAACAGTAAATGAAGTCTACAATTTCATTTGTAACCGACTTCTCCAGCCCCTCACACAGTACTCAGTATCAGATTATACCACAGTGGTATCTTTGTTTAAATCAGGAAAAAAAAAAAAAATCAGAATGAAATATACAAGTAATATAATCTTACTTTCAGCAAGTCAGAAGTGAAAACTAATGTGGTGATTTTGCTTTAGCTGTAGCCCGAGGTAGACATTTGCCCAAGTGACAGCACACAAGATACATTTTAGCACAAAACTCCCATTGACTTCAATGGGGCCCTGATCTATCCCAGACACAGCAAGTGCTGTATTCTAGAAGCACAAACCGCAACCATATGAGCATCCTTACTACAGCAGGCTGAGAGGATCTTGTTCTAAGAAATGAGTTATTAGGGACATTATTTTGTTTCCTCTTGCCTTTGCTTTTCTCACTAGCACAGTCCAATAAACTAATGCAAATAATTCAGTTCCACTTAAGGAAAATGATGAGCAAAGTTCAAGAGGATTACAGAGATGTGAAATTTTGGTTACTGATGGCAAAGGATACCTTTAGTGTGTAATGATGTGCTTCAATTGTGGCAGGTGGCTCATTGATACACTTTTATCTAACATATTATGAAATTTCTGAATATATCCTTCAACTCAGAAAGTTTTCCGAGTAAAAGAATGTAAAAGGAAAAAACTTAAAATATTTTGCCCATGCATGATTATTGATGACTTCATTTTTTCTCACATATTTTTTTTTAGAGTCATCTGGATTATTTTGGCTTCTTCCCCACATCTTTTAGCTCCTAAAACAAATGCTCTTTCACCAGTAATTGCTCACTCTGGGGCTACTTTTACTGTGTTTTCTTCTGTTAAAAAAAAAAAAGAAAAAAAAAGAAAAGACATTTTGGTTCATTCTCCATCTTTTGCAGTAGAATATGAGTGAAAATGTTTTTGCAAGACCCAAATGCTTCAGTTGGGGGCACTTCCTGCCTAGTCATTGACAACTGAAGTGCTTTTCAAAACAGTGAGGAGCTGTCAAGAGCACTGAGGCTGCTTTGTGCCCACCCAAGCAGTGGGAAGGCAGCTTCTCAAGGATGGGAGCTGGTCTGTACAGACTCCCACCCAGACCAGAGCTGGGCTGAAGCTTACAGCTTCTTCATGAAGGAGTGTGGGGAGTATGACCTGGATGGTAATTCTAGATGAGGCTTGGGCTGGGCTGGTGAAACAAGGCAAAAATGAGACAAGTTCAAGGCAGGCAGTAGTTAATAGACATAATACAGGGAGGTCTTACAGCCAGGGCTACACTTCTGTCTCTGTTGCAGAGCAGAATAATGGAAAATCTGAACTTTTCATCTTTCTGCAAATATTTTAACTCCTTTTAAAGTCCTTCTAATGGTAGCATTTACTTCATACTCCTGCCAACACTTCTGTGTATGGAAGTGCTCATAGATCCTAAAGTGCCTGTGGAGCCTCTTCTTGTCCCATCAGTCAGCAGAGAAATATTACCCAGCAGCAAATAAATGGCACTGGCCAACTTCTACTCAGGGGTATGAAAGCATCTTGCCAGGGAACACTGATTTATATACAGTGACTTTTTTTAAAGCTGGAAGAGTCTGAGGGGACTGTAAAAGAAGCTAAGATCATGCAAATGTTTTAAAATGGTAAATGTGATGACTAATAGACAGACAACCTATTAAGGTGAAAAGAGACATCCTCCCAGTCTTGTAAGCTTAACATTGGAGGCAATCAGTAAATAATTAAATTATGGCAGCAGAATAAACATCTCAGCACATTTTCAGGGAAGCTAAGTCTTGTCAGACAAGTGTGGTCTTAGGCCTTTTTTTATGAAATAGCAAGTTCTATTGATAAAGTTAAAAACTCCAACAAAGAAACATACTGACATCAAAAGAAATAAACCAAACAAATGGATGATATTGAGCAACTGGAAACTGAAAACCACCATCCTCTGTTGAGGCCCCACAGGCACTGGCTCTTGTTCCACTGCTATTCTACAGCTGAGGGTGGCAGCAAGGCAGGGGCAGGGACACACCACCCAGAGAAGAGCAGAGCAGGTCCAGCAATAGTAACCACCATCAGCAAAAAGTCCGCTCATCTCAGACAAGTCCATAGGGCCAAGGCAGGTCTACGGTTCTAAGGTCAAGTTGGGAAGTCAGGTCAGCAAGGCCAGATCAGGCTCAGCACAGTACAAGGCTGGCACAGGCACGCACACCTAAAATGTAACTTCAACAAGGACCAAGGGAAATGCAGCGTCCAAGCCAGTGGACAAAAGCTCCACACTAGGCTTCCTCCAACTTTTTGTCATGCATCTCTTTCTCACAGATTAGCTGCTTTCATGGGAGCTTAGTCCATGGTTGCACAACTGCACCAAGTTAGAGTAGCCCGGGAGTGCAGACAGCCAAAGACGTGGTGGGGCTGAGGAAGGAAAAGCCTGCAGAGCAACTCAAGGCCTCAGCATAGATTTGGGGATAATGGTAGCTAAACAAAGGGACAGAGACTTTCAGTACAATATACAGAGCAGGATGTGAAGACGAGAAGAAGATACACGACACTAACTTGATTTCAGAAGGTGCTATTATACCTGCATAGAGCATTAGTGAATATACTCATGGGAACATTGTATCGGTTCTTGAAGTGTATTATGAAACCACAAGTTTTAAAACAAAAATTCAAATAAAAAATGAGTCAAGAGAACATTCCTTAATCTGTTAAGGTGATCCAAGGAGGAGTTAAAAAATGACTTAATCAAAGTCTGCAGGTATCTACATAAGGAAGACATTTTCTGATAACAAGTAGCTATCTAGTCTAACAGTAAAAGGCACAATAAGATCCAGTATTTGGAAGCTGCTGTACTGTCTCTAGTGTGGACCATTAATCATTGGAACAACCTACCGTAGGATGTGGTAGATCATTTGAAGTCTTTAAATCAAGACTGCACCTTTACAAAAGAAATTTCCTCTCTCAAACAGAAAATCTACATCTGATGCAGGGTTTACAACCTGAATTGCTCAAGGATTAAGGTGAAAGTCCTTAAAATCTATTAAATTAAGGATATTTTTCTTTAATGGAAAGAAATAGTGGGGTGTAACAGATTAGTGTGCCTTTGTCACTAAGACTCGCACAGCTATTTACAAGAAGAAACTTTGGGAAAGGGAAAAGGTATTATTTCTAAAATATATGTCTTCTGTCCTTTAAACACAATGTGATACATACTTTTAGCTTGATGTTCGTCCGGTGGAGTTCTGACTGTGCACAATGATGGTCTCTTAAATAACCACTTGTTATTTAAAAAGGATGGGTACTTGGGCATGGTTAAAAAATACCACTTGGCCTTCTTTCATTTAAATCCCATTCCTTTGAGGCCAATTTAATCATCCCTGAAAGAGATCTGTAAAACAGAAGCACTTTGAGTTTCCTACAGAGAAAAAAGGAAGGCACCAGCCTGTGGGAGAAAATACAGCTCTTATGTCAAAAAGAGCAAACGCATAGGGTGCAATTCCACAGCTATACTTTTGAGTTCAGACCGCCTAAGTTTATGGCCAGAACTCCCATGGGGAAGGGCAGGAGTATATGAGGATATTTGCTACTTTTATAGTAATCGCACTAAGCGTTCATATAATTCTTGTGCTCTGCTAAGGTAGAACCTTCTTTGTGCTGGAAGCTGCACAAAACCAGAAAAAGAAAGCAAGGCAGAGGACAATCCATGCACTGGAAGAGCACTGTTGCCAGGACAGAAAAAGGTCTCTGTTTCCCTAACTACTTTGAGCCTGCATGAAAAATCTTTCTCTCAGATTTTATGTATGATTTTATCCTCTGATACGCAAACAGCTGCTGAATGAAAGTGTGTGTTCCAAGTTCACAGGGCTTTTCATGATCAGAGAGTAATAATACTAAAGAGCTGGGTTCAGAGATTATGCTGGCTTTGCTCCATCAGTCCCTTGGGATCCAGTAGTTATGTCCCTAACCCTTCTTTGACCTAAGCATATGTAATACATGTAGCATGGCTTGAGATGGTGTATAAGGAAATGAAAATGCATAGAGATATACCTGCTAATTTGCTATCTGTATGCCAATGAATGTGGCAGCACAGCTGCATACACAGGCCACGTGTGTGTGCAAGCTGCATGCGTATGCAAGCTGCATGTGTAGACCATCCCCCCACTGGAATATGACATATTTCCAATTAAAACTGGGAGCTCTGCAGAGTAACTGTTTTATGCCTGTACTGTTCCTGATAAACCTGCTACAGTACAAACAAGAATCAGTTCCAATGGTTCAGTAGAGTTCCTACTGTCAATTCCTTAAGTTCATTAGCCATTTCACATATTTTGACATTTACGTTGCTAGATTGCTTCTCCTCTTTCCATAAGCTTACAAAAACAAGCAATTAGTTAAGGAAATTTTTAGGGCTTTTCTCCCTGCACAAGCCATTTTTTTCCTTCCTTTTTCTAAAGCCTGATGTTGGGCTGAGTAGCATTTTTACCCCCTGCGGTCTGTGTTTCACCAGTGATGGTAGCCAGATGAGGCTGTTGCAGCATGACACAAAGTACCATCTCCACAGAGGCTGAACATCTCTCTGAATTACCCCACAAGTGCTGCTGACTAGAGGAGCCAGGGAGAAGGCAAGAGGCTCAGCTGCTGTTCAGCATGTCACAGCACTGTTAGCCCCATCTGTCAGTCATCACAGCCCAGATCCCACACTGAAGCCTCCACAGGCTTTGAATCAAGCCCTAAGTGTTAGAGCACTTTGGGACTCTGTGTGCATGTGTGTGGTTTCTGGGTGCATGTTTTCATTTTGTTTTGTTCTGGAAATGCCAAGTATGTCCTTTGAGGCCATTAGAAATGAGGTTTATATAGACATGGTAAAAGACCACTGTAGGCAAGGACAATAAAATATGAAATTATTATAAGACATAACAACTGGTTTAAAATAGGAAGTGCTGAGTTTTTCAAGTTCAGCAAGTATGATTATTTTTCTCTTTCATTTTCTGAGTGCCTGTGAGTATATAGAGTTCTAATTTGAGAACTGGAACAGACTGGGTTTGTTTATGAGCAAGCAATATAAACTCATCTATCAGACTCATCAGTACATGGGCCAAATCATAAATTACCATCTCACTGTTGGCTGTAAGAGAACAATGACACTTACCCCATGTGAGGATGCACCCCTTATTTTTGAATCAGGAAAGCTAAGAGCTTTGCTTCTGGCAAAGACAACTCTAAAAGGAATCATGCCTAATGCAATCTGTCCTTGAAATAAAGCTCCCTCTCGTCTGCATTCCCCATGTCATCCGACGTGGGATTCAAATATAAAATTTTCACTGTTTTTATATGACATTGTTGGGACAGTAAAAAATATTAGCAACACGATTTCTAACAGAATCTGCATGAAGTCATCACATTTGACTTCCTGCTAGACATAAATCCATTATCTTCCAAGCAGTATTGCTCACATGACATTCTTACTAAGCAGCTACATTTGATAAGAGCTACTCTGCAGAATTCACTTTGAAGTACCTTTGAGATAAATAGGATTCACTAGATTGTATGCTCCTTTTTTTTTTTTTTTTCCCCTCTTTCCCTTTCTCTCTTCTTGTCATCATGGTCCCGTTCCTACAGAAAGGTTTGTGAACTGCAGATACCCATGTGATATATGTACATCTTGTGAGCAGATTGTCTATATCTTACCCCTAAACTTGTTGATGTTTGAATTGGTAGAAGTAACACAGAGAAATCTGAAACTGCTAAAATCAGACAGTAAAAAGCCACTGAAGTTAGCCAGTAGGAGTACTTGACAGTACATCTGATTTACCAACAAATGACTGTTCTATCTTTCCATCAGCTTGCTTTCAAGTCCAAGTATGCATTGTTTTTCAATCATTAGCTTTTGAAACATGATTTCATTAACAAGAACACTTTGGCATTGTCTGAGAAAGAGAATAGTTTATATTTGTATTGAGTGACAACATCTCTGGCTTTTGAGACACCAAATTGTTTTGCAGCTTCTTCTAAGGGATAGTTTTGTTGAGTGGAGAACCACATCTTTGCCCACTCGTTTTCTGCATCATTTGGCTTACACAATGCAAAGGAAGTGACTATGAAAATGCAAATGAATATCCTCATCTAAGTACTGCTAATATGATAGCATGATGCACATCTGAATGGCACAGAAAATGAATGGGCACCATTCCAAACTGTGGAAACATGATCTATGATGAGAAAGTTGGAATTCAGATTTACTGCTTCTTCTTTCTCATCTCCTATCCTTGAATAAAAGAAAGAAACATTTATAGGACTCAAGTTTAAGTACTTTAATCTTATCAGCTTGGGCTTGTCTTTTTATTCTTCTATGTTCAAATGAATCACCTCATCAAAATTAGATTAAGATGGTAAATAAAATCAAGGTCAACTTTTTATTAACTTTCAGGTTTTACCTCCCCTCTGTTTAAACGCATTAGCTCTGAAATCTCCCAGCTACAGCTGCTGAATGTTTAGAGGCAATACTGCAGACTTTTAGGTTTTATGGATTCTACAAGAACAATATAACATGATACTGACAATCATAAACAGATACTAAGTTGTTTCAATTTGGAAACAATTGCAGTCATATAACCCTTGGTGGGCTCTTTTATATGAACTTTTATTTTTCTCTGTACAAAGGCTAACATGGGAACTATCCCCCATCCAATAGAGCAGCTTGCATTTGCTCAGGAAACGGTTAAGTTGCAGCAGGTCACCCCTGTTACTGCATGGAAATGCTTTGATTTGTCTTCCATACTAAAACAGTTAGAGTCATTTGTTTTACTAACAACTCCCCTCAGAGCAGAACCTCAATACTAGCTTAAAACAAAATTAACTTCACACATGACTTTGTCAAGAAGCTTATTCCCATCCCAGGAGAGTTAAAATTTCATAAAATCTGGACACACTGTAGTTAAGAGGACAGACTTTGGAAATGTTATTTACTTTTTGCTGCCTGTACTGAGCATTCACCCGTGGATTTTTCAGGCAACATTAATGCAACACTTTAAGTGTATAAAAATGCCTGTACTTGAACAGTCTACTCAGCTTGGCCATTACCAAGAGGGCACTGGGCAAAATAACTGGTCGTGTCTCTGAGCTGCATTCCAACTCATGCAAAGTCTAACCTCATGGACATGTTCACAGCACTTTAAAGACACTTTCTGAAATCTTCTGACAGTTTAAAATATATTTGGCATGTCTAAAACCAGCTACTAATTCTGGACCAGCTAATCACTTTCAAAATGGGGAAAATGTAGCTGCAGCCCCCAAAATCGTCAGGGCAGATTAAAGATACAAACAGAAGTAGGTGGACAGCAAACCTGGGGTTTGTGTGTATCTTACTCCACCATTCTCTAAGGAGTTGTATAAATTTGAAGCCTTTTACAGTTAAATTTGAGTAAGACCTGTAAGAAAAAAAAAAAAAAAAACTAAATAAAACAATCACACACATGCTCCTCATGACTGTACCTCCTGATGTTTAATTATTGTAATTTAATGGTGATAAGTCTAGTTCATCTTGCACATCCAGATCAGTTAAGAACACTTTCTAGACTTGAAGGAAAATAAAAGATTTCTCTTTGTAACAATTTCAAAGCACTTCACATTCACCACAAACTGCATGCAAACAGTAAAGCTCAGAGTACCAGCCTATATCAAGTCATTAACCTTTTAGGACTCAATCAAAGCAGTGTTGTGTGACACTTTATTAATGAATGCTTTAATGTGGTATATAAAAGCTAACAAACATAGAAACTGGGAATGATTCATCAAATTTAATATTCCATCAAACACCTCATTTTGAAGACTGACACTTTTTTAAACATAATCCAATGGAATACAAGTTCAGAGGAATGCCTTTAATGAAATTCATTCCATTCTTTTTAGGATATTTCCAAATTGTATTGAGATGCTCAACAAAAGCAAGAGAAGTGAATTAAAAATAAAAATAATAAATAAATAAATAAATAAAAAGGAAACAGTTATGCGACCTTCTAAATAACATTTGAACATATTTTATGGAATCTGTTCTGAAGAGTGAAGGAAGTTGTCATTATAAATATACTTGCAGTTTAGGTCACACATTGTCTGCAGTCATTGCTAGGAGGCAAAAGCCCTGTTGTAAAACAGCTGGGCTTCTTGGCTTAGGGCAAAGGCAAATTCCACAGCCAGAAACCTAATTAGACACTTTTGGAATTCATGGCACCCTTTCGTGCTATGACCTTTTCCTTTCTGTCTTCCCCTTGATTCTTTCTAACTCACCCCCATATGTTGTCCTCCCTCTGCCCCCCATGAGCATTTTATATTCTCCTTACTAAATATGTTGCTTTTTTGCATATATATCATTTACTGGCCAAATTCGATCCTGCTGTTAATAAGAGCAACTTGGAAGTCAACAAGTTTATGTCATGGCTAAATTTGTCCTTGTGATTCACTTAACTTCTAATTAACTCTGAGCTTATCCAGTCTCTAAAAACTTCCAAAACCATGGGCTGCAGAGAGCTGATGTCAAAGAAACAACTTTATCTGTCCTGGAAAGTTTCAGAAGTCTCCAAAGAATTCTCATCTTGCTCTGGAATGAAAAGCAAAATATTTTGATTTTTTCAGAACCCACCAAAGCATAGTCTAACTGTGCCCCATAGTCAGGATACTCACCTGAAAGCGTGCAGAAAGCCCAGGTTCAAATTCCTGGAGGGACTTGAACCTGGGTCTTCCACATGCTGTAGGTAGGCACATCAGCTCCTGGCCTCACATAGGCTTCTTTGTTTACTGAAGTAGCAATTCCGTTCTGAACCTGACTTTTCTCATTGAAAGATTTTGCATATCCACAAAGTATTTTTCATACTGCCAAATAGGTATTTTTCAATGAATAGTGATCACCACAAACCTGCTAACCTTCTATATCTTCAGACAAACACGTACAATACTTTTCTAAAAGGATGATGTACTTTAACGTTATGTGTGTCTAGGGAAAATTATATCCAAAAACACTTAGATACAAGAATCTAGACATCTTCAAAACTAAACACAATGATAGAAGTTAAAGGCTATTAAACGCCACTGCAGATGTATAATTTACAACGAGATTTCTATGTATTATTTTCTTACTGTTCTTATAAGTTGTAATTCTTATTCAAACTCATTTCCAGCCAAAAGGTATGTTCCCTGACACGGGTTTTTCACTTAACTAAAAATTGCAGGATTCATCCATTTAAAATAAATAAATAAATAAAAATAATAATAATAAATAAATTTTTTTAAAAGTATGATAAATAGGATATTTTTACTGAAGTGGGTAATGGAGAACTGCTGTGCCACTCCTCAGAAATGTCTATAACTCACTTATGCTTTCTAGTATTTGTACAGCATGTTGACTCATGAATCACAGAGTAGCTATCATAAAAAAACCAATGTCTCCTTGACAAAAAATATGTTTAACTCAGCTGAGATTTTCAGTAAAGATTCATGCCTACATTTTTTAAATCACAAATGCTATTATGTTATACTTAGGGAACTGTTTTTGTAAACCTGTGCACTTCAGTAGTGCATTTCCTGTTGCAATTCCCAGAAAACACTAATGAATTGCTTCTCGCCATGTTCCTGGAAGAATTATTCTCACTTTACAGATGGAAAAACTGAGGCAGAGGAGATCACTAAGGTCACGGGGGAGAAGTGAAGCTCAAAGCAGAAAGGAGGAGTAGATGCTGCTTTGTGCAACTTGCGCCTGTTTTCCATGATTAACTCCAGCAATGGGGACCTTGCTTCCACTCTGACTACCCACTAGCAGTACATTTCCTCTAGCTGCCCTTTTCCAGATAAAATGGACTTTTTAGACTTTTTGTTTCTTATGGAAATACATATTTTTCCCTAACCAAAGACACTCTCGTATGGTGCAGTTTTGTGAGGAGAGAAACAGGAGGGTTCAGGCAGATTTTGGTGAAATCTGTAGGTGTAGTATGTTGGGATAGCAGAAGGTGAGAGGTGCCCACCATGGGATGTCAGTATGCTTTTGTCATAGATGAGAAGGGTGAGAAACAGTACTTGTCACACTCATTGGCAGAGGGAAAGGGAAGAAAATAGCTACAGGGTGTGCAGGGGGATGGCCAGAGTGGGGTTTTCCTACAAGGAAAAATAAAGTTCATCTCTCAAGGCTTGTGAAGCTGAGGGTAACTTGGCACTTGGAGTGTGCCAGGGTGCTGAGAGGACAACCTGTCAGAACAAAGACCCAATATCAACAAAGAAAGAAACAAAGAATACAAGGCTCTGTGTGACTTCAAATGCACACAGTATTGCCTCTACCACTGCAATTAGCAAGGCACAATCATGGACTCCTCCATGCCACAATGAGCTGCATGTTCCAGCTGTGGACACTAGGCACAGCAGACTCATTTCCAGCACACCCCAGCCCCACGTCTCCAGCGAGGACTGAAGAGGTGCAGCTCCTCCCTCATCCTGGGCCCTAAAAATATCTCTCATTTTATCTTCCAGAACAATCATGTATCCATTAATACTATTGCTATTTGCATGAGATTAAATATTTAAATCAGGGGAAAATATTGTTCATTATCATTTGCAAGTATCATTTTAATCATAAACGAAACCTCAAAGCAACACTAAGCATGCATGATTGCTACCTGGTCTGAATCATCAAGGTCCCCTGGAAAAACTAATTAGTGTGTTACTATATATCTACATACCTTGGACATAAATGTTGTTTTCATCTCCTTCCCTAATGGCAGAATGGAGATGGTTCAGTAAAACACCCTACCTCTTAACATGCAGGGTTTGTTGTAAGAGCAGCTCAATTCATATTTTCACCAGTTTGATGGGAAGTGAACAGCAGTAGCAATATTAATCTGCAGTAACCTGTCAGTGAACTCTAGAGCTAATATGATGTAGTTATGATTTTACCATCAATCAGAACTGAACAGGCCCTGGACAATCCTTACAGCACTGCCTCAAAAAATCTAATTGTGCAAAAGCTTCATCGGTTTCCAACATTTCTTTTTTATCTGTCACAGACTTTTGGCCTACTACACAACCTTTTATTATTGGTCTTATTGCATTAGCTTGTTGGACAAAAAAGAAGAGGCTAAATCTAAGAGTTCCCCTGCATTCCATCATTTGTTACCATGTGGGATCCTATTTGACAGTTACATATTATTTTAGATTTAGATAAATATTATTAGGACATATGGTATTGTGTGAACTTTTGAACCACTGATTGCCAATGTCTAAGAAAAGGCTAGCAATATTTTTACTTCTGCATTTGCATGTTCAAATGTACAAGAAATAGATAACAAAAATGGAAGAATTAAGCTTTAACAGAGGACTGGATTTTAGATGAGATGTAAACCCTGACTTCTCATTTTTTTCATTAATTGTATTCACAGAGCAAAAGAACAGCTAAAAAATGAATTATTAACAACAAACATGAACTTCCACAAAAGTTATCATTCTACTAGTAATTAAAGTAACTGTTTATTATTCTTTTGGGGCATTTTTAGTACAATCATCTATTATGTAGTTTTGTAGCTTAAATTAGACATGCATGTGTAAATATCATAAAAGCACAGACAGGCAATCTCAGCAAGATTCTTTCTTTCAAACACTGGCCTTAACAGATTACGACTTGTGGTAAAATACATTACAACCATACTATTTCTGGTGAGTTTACCATGCAAGAAGTTCTGGTATAACTTTTGCAATTTTAAACATATAAAAACCTCAAGGAAGATGAACTATTAACATTATAATTTTAGTCACTTTAATCTTTTGCATCTTAAATGTAATCAGGCTTTTCAGAACTGAAATTGCTAATCAGCATCTTGGATAGATGTTTCCATTTTGAAATGTGCACATCTAGACATAATAGCTGGCTGTAAAGAATATATTTATATTTGTGATTTAATGTATCACCAACTTTGTATTTGATTTCATTTAGCTTTACCAGAAACTGAGGATATTTTTGCTAGCATGATCTATTTTGACAGCAGTTTTATAGCTGCAGAAAAGCACAGAGTAACAAATGAGGTGTCCATACAATGCATTATGTAGTCTTTAAAGCAAGCATGTCTTTTTACAAAACAATTTTTTTACAGAGTTTCAAATTATTTCACCCCTTTCTAACATGAGCTCAGTTCAAGCAAAGCAACAAAGATTATGCATACACAGAACACAGATGACACACACTCTTCTTCACTATAGCATTTGTTCATTAATTTAGCAAACTGTATGCAAAATTGACAGAAAATACATTTTTTTAACAGAACTCTGACTTCAAAGAAATATTTTTTACTATATGAACATCAAATGAATAGCTGAGTTTTAGCCCTCAATCAATCACAATGTAAAGTAATTGTAATCTAATAAAAATAGCCATACAAAATAAGGAAATGGCTGTTGCATCCTGTTAAAAACATGCAGGAATGCAGCTTTAGAATTACTGAGAGAGACGAGGTTGTAGAAAGACAAAAACAGGATGCTAAATTCTTACAACAATTGGAAGCAACTGATTATTTTTTTTTAAGCACCTAGCACCACCCGTGATAGTTTGTTGAACTGCCTCTAGGGGGTTCTGCGTGACTGCAGAACCCCACAATTTTAAGAGCACCTAAAAACAGGTTATCAGAGATACAGGAGAAAGAGGAGTGAGATGCATTTAGACTGATGTTGAAAACGTACAGCTGCATCATCAGTGCTGCAAAATTAACTGCTGCACTAGCCTTAATGTTCCCTAGAGTGAAAATAGCAAAAGAAAGTTCTTCAAAACTTCAACCCACTTCAAAATGTGTACTGTCATTATGTCAATAATGGAAGAATTAGTTATAATTAGTTATAATTAATTACATTAAACTGCGTATATTAATTTCTTAAGAAACTGTATTCAAAAGGCAACCACAAAATAATCCACTTCCTTTTATGTTTTTAGCAATTATTTAACTTTTTGGTTTAGAAGGCTGTCAGTAAGGAATGCTAGTTTTGCTTCATAATTTCATATTTCTCTTTTTGCAAGAGGTTAGATCTTTACTACCATGTGCTAATTCTCCTCTGTACCTCAAGAACTTACTACGTAATGTTACATAGGGTACATGCTTATGTTTTTTTTAACACATCATAAGACTGTTAATAACAGAATGAGAAAAAAAAAAACTAATAGTGTGGTACAATGTTTCATGCCTGGCCAACCACAAATATAGCAATAGAATTATAAGCTCAGTTGGTTAGAGAACAATAAAGCTACACCTATTTGAAAGAGTTCAAAGATTAATAACAGCATAATTAAGAAAAAAACTCAAGCCATTCTTTAATGAATATTTTAACAAGAATAACAACATTTGGGGATTTTTGTAACTATCAACAACTCTTTTAGTCTGGATTTTTCAAACATGAGAACATGTAGTCAGAAATCCTGATTTTCTCCAGAGAAGGTCATCAAAGGAAAGGCTGAATATTACCAGAGCCTGCTAAATTTTTCTGGTTTGCTATGATACCTGAAAAACAGCTCACATGTTGCAACAAACCAGTCCTCTTAGTCACGACTGCGACAAGAGAGTGATTCTTACCCAGGTATAGCAAAATGGATAGAATGGGAGTATTTAAATAATTCAGATAATGTGGATTTTTTTAACCTTTATTATGCACATGGACTCATTTTATCTAAAAGGGATATAAATGAAGGTTCTAACTGTCACGACTTTTACAGCAAATTATAAAACACCTCTTGCTTTTCAGTAATTGGGAGGCCCTATTTCAGCAGAGCACTTAGAGTTAAAGTCAAAACTAGACATACTACAGAATGGGGATGGACAAATCTAGGAACCACTGCCTGGCTGAGCTGGCCAGTTCATAGCTAAATGAGTGCTTGAAAATATTTTTTGGACATGGCCTTTCTTGTGATGGAGCAACCCATCAGGGCAGGGATGTCATACAAGTGAGAGAACTACCCTCTGCTCCCCAACATGCTTCGCTTCACTTTGCTTCTCTCTTCTCTTCTCTTCTCTTCTCTTCTTCTCTTCTCTTCTCTTCTCTTCTCTTCTCTTCTCTTCTCTTCTCTTCTCTTCTCTTC
>JANIJG010002113.1:15126-139735 GCA_024611175.1 Megaceryle torquata | reverse complement strand
CTATTCCCCCCCCAAAAAAAAAAAAACCCCGCGAAAAGAAAACCAAGTTTTTCAAAAAACCGTTGGGGCCCCCCTTTAAAATTCCCCCGTTTTAAAGGATCCCCCCCCCCCCCCCCCCCAAGGCAATGGTACGATTGTGCTAGGAATCTCTTGATGGGACAGTGAGCACCTGAACCCACAGGGATTCTGCCGAGTCCACTTAGGCTATGATCAAATTCACATCTTACCAAACTCGCCTCTCCCCAAGCTTTCCTGGTGTATAACACAGTGCAAACATTCACAAGTTCTCTTTGGAGTGCCAGGTCACAGTTCCAGGCAAAGATATGATATAGGCCCTGTATAGTCTCCTTGAGAGTCAAGGAAAAATGGAGGGGAAGCCTCAGCAAACGGATGGCATACAGAGAGGAGGGATGGAAGCTGTGGTCTCACACATTCAATCTAAAAGCTACAAACATCCCTGCTTCATATGCTATCCTCTCTACTGTTACAGCCCAGAAGAGCACAAAATCTTGGCACTTTTACTCAAGCTCATCTAGAGAGCACATCTTTCAATTAGCCTCTGGTGGTCAGAGAGTAGGTGCAGGTAGATACAGACAGAGTGGGCCATCAGTTTCACCATCTCCATTTGGCTCTGGGCTCTTCAAAATCTTACTTCCTCAATTCCAGATGGATACATGAAAAGCAGGGTTCCTCCAAAGCTCTACACCCTGGCAGCATTCCTAGTTGCAAATGCATTGTGATGGATTTACAGCAAGTAGCGCCACAAGCCTCAGGAATATAACAGTTTATGGCTGGTAATGATCTAACTCAGTTTATTACACAGATCCTGATATCTTAAATTAAATTAGTCTCCTACAGGAGAGATACAAGAAACTCCAGTGAACCATAACTTTTTAAGTCAGACCAATAAATGTAATTGTACCAAGCAGTAATGTTGTTGTTTGACTGCATGTTCACTCACGATCATCATTTATTATCCAGGTCAGGATTTCTGCTCAATCCTGGCCATTAGCTCAGCAGGTCAAAAATGGAAAATACTGCATTGCATTTGAAGAGCTGAATGCTGCTTCTGTGCTTGAGAGTTAAAGCAATGTTGAGATGTTCAGACTTTCTAATCCAATACTCCCCTTTACCTCTAACTCAAATGACACTGGAAAGACAGGATCTGTGCATCACCAGTGGCAAGATCCATACACCCACTTGTACATCATTCTCAGCTTCCCACTGATGTTTACTGGAGAATATTTTGTTTATTCAAACAGATGCCCAGCAAAACACCCACCTCACCAGAACAGATGTGATATTGTGGCAGGCTTTGACTTGGCACATCTCTATCAGTTACCCCCAAAGCCTGTGTTATCTTAATTTTGGAAAACTACTCTGCTCATTGACTCTTCATTTGAACTGTATTTAATAACAACATACATTTAACATATACTGCTCATGGATAAAAAAATCAGGTAACGCACAACTCTTGTGCATGAGATGGATATGCACAAAGCTACGCAACATAAGGAGGAACTGAACAGAGAACAACTCATTCTCCTGCTTTAAACTTAATCCCAAGTGTCCCTTTTAAGAAGGCAAACGTTCCTCAGAGACAGAGAGGAACAGAGGGTGCTTGATAGCAAGTCTGCTCAAGCTCTGAAGCAGTAAGAAATCCCTTCTTAAAGGGTTGCCTTAAATGGCTTCTGAGTTCAGGTCACCTGATCTACCCTGACATGTGGGCTATTCTCCACTTCTTCCTTGCCAAGTTAAACTCTGCTTTGCTTCTCACAGCTCCACTGTTACAAACATAGGTAAGTAAGAAAATCCCCATTTCTTAAGAAGCACAGAAACTTTCAACAGACAAAGTATTATATCAATGGATGAGGGAATCCTTCCCTGATCTGCTGAAATCACAGGGGTTAGTGTCACATTGGTCCCTCGTGCTCAGCTAAGGTTACAATGTGACAAAGCCTTCTCTCCTAAGGCAACCTGCTTTGCACACAACATGAGAAACATACCCTGCACTGTTATATATCTGGAAGTCCATTCCTGGTATGACTATTTCAGTCAACTTCAGTACATGTGGTATGATGCATATGGCAGAGAGACTTCCTCTATCAAAGAAGCATCTAGCAGCCCCCTGTAAATTATATTAAGTAGAAGATTAAAACAAATATATATATACAGATTATTTCTTATTTGAAACAGCCAACCCATGGATCTGAGAAACTTGCAATCTCCGTTTTCCTTCTGAAAAGCTAATAAACCCATCTCTCCCACTTCACAGACTACACCCCATTTGTTCTCACTACTCCAAATCACATTGTTAGATTTCAGCTAAATTTAGGCCAAGGCAGGATGCCAACACCATATTCTGTGTGCTGCCAAACAAGCACACAAACACTTACCTGAAACATGCACAGGATTTCTATAAACATACGTACACATACAAATTCACTTAATAAACAGAGGCAGACCACACCTCAGTCTTCCAGTCTGCACAGAGATCCAACTCCTACACCACTGGGAATTTCAAGATATGTTCAAACTTGAAGTCAATCCTGGGTGTGCTTTGACCTCTGAATTTTTGGGCCTAAAACAGATCTGAACTTGCACAGAAAGGTTTCACAGATATCTTCTCAATCTCCAAATTGGACCTAATATTTGAAAGAACCAATTTATCAATAGTAGCTAGCAAAATAATCACAGCACTTAATGTAAATACAAATTAACAACCTTGGGAACAAAATTGTTTGATATTTGTTATTTTTATAAAGGAATTTAATAATAACAAAAATCAAGAGAGACCTAGCAGACCTAATAAAATCAGTCCGAGAAGACATTATAAAATTCATTAGGTCTTTGTCTCCACCTACTGTATGGAGGAATAATACTCATAAGTCCTTGAGGGATACAGAGAAAGATATTTAATACCTTTCTCAGTATAAAAACCCAACAACTAGTCCATATAGATCACAGTACTTGTACATTCACCAACTGTTACAACACCTGCTGCTAAAAATCTAACATTAAGAGACAATCACAATGGCTTCTTTTACTTCAAAGAGTAGAGATCATTAGCCCATATTTATTGTGAAGTGGCAACTGTACTGTTTTATGGTACACTCTTCCTTTATAATAAGATACTTTTGAAATAAAAGAAACTGTTCAAAATGTGAGAGGTGATTTGGAAACTTCCTGAACAGGAATGAAAATTAAAAGCCTTCATAATATTTACTTTAATTTTTTTTAATGACCAACAATTATATTTCAAAAAAACCCTGTGGGATTGCAGTCTAAACCTGTATAGGCCTGTGAACTCTCTCAGGTGTTAAGGCAAAAAGAATTAAACAAAACAATCTTAATTAAAACTGTCAATCTGTCAAAATCTGGAAAAGATTACAGGGAAGTCTGACCTAGGTTGCTCTATACTTTGCACTTCCTAGTTTGACAAAACAAAACACAGGTTATTAATTCTTTCTAAAGACAGCCCTTTCTGCTATTTTAGCACTCATCTGACCAGTTTGTTTCTTTCCTACCTGTCACTAAATTTCTGTGCAATCAGAAGCTAAAATAAAGCTTTTCATTGCTACGGACTTGGGAAGAATGGTGCCAGGCTCCACTTGAACAGAAACTGGGGAAGCCCCAGGAGTCCATTAAAAACTTGATTGAAATTGTCAGGCTGATGGCAGAGAAGCAGCCAACCTGCACAGCAAGGGGGCACAGATGTACCCCAGGCAATTTGGTGGTTTTATTTATTCAAACCACATGATGCTTCCAATCCTCAGAATGCATTCAGGCAGCAGATTCAGAAGTGCCAGAAAATTGAACTTCGAAACACACTGGTATCGGTGAACGAGCTCTTTCAGAAATATGCCCTGGATGTACCCAAGCATGTACTTGTAAAGGTGCATATGGGAATCATTTAGTTTTTACAAAGAACTATCTTGACTGCATGCTGCAGATCAGTGAGGGCTTTCAGTTATTTTCAAAACTGTTTGTAGGATTTAAATAACAAATCTACTCTTTACTTTATATGAAAAAGAGAATTTGCATAGTGTGCAATTTCAAATTTTAATCCATTTCTTCCCTGTACAAAATTACATGGATTTTTCTTTCTCCAACACAAGGGCATGCAAAGGCTCTTACAGGGCAGATGGACCTAAGGATAGCAGAGGCTTAAAAAAAAATAGTCTTCCACTGAACAAATCAAACCTCAGAAATGCTCGTATAGTAACCACTTATCTGAAATAAATGAGTAGTTTCATATAAGGGGTAGGAGATTTTATGCACATAGCCAGGCTACAAGAAAAGTCACAGTCAATATTACTTCATCACTTAAGGAAGCCTTTGGGCACTCCTAGAGCCCACACAAATCAACGACAAACCTGGTCATGAGTAGTACGTTAGAGACCCACACCCTCCACCTCTGTGGATGCAGCAGGTAGAAAGACATCATTGCACATCCCTCCAGCCAGAGCAGCCCAGCCCCCATCAGACTGGACATTGAGGAAGGGAATTGGGAATCATAAATTGTGTCACCAGAAACACCATGGCTTGCCCAGGTGTGCATGCTCACAACCAACAACTGAATGCTTTCACGTATCCTGTCAGATTGTCTTCCTGAAGGAGAAAGCTTTGCAGGTCTAAAGCAAACAGACTTTATTCAGCAAATAATTTCCCTCCAATAGTTACTGAAAGACAGAAATGTACATATTAAAAGTAGTTTTAAACCAGAAGCAGAAGCTCCACATTGGACAAAAGTTTTGATAATAAGCAGAAAATGTATGGCCACAAAAAGAGAGTCATCTTTGCATAATAATCCTAGAGGACAAGACGGGAAGCACCTGAATACACCTATTCTGTTGTGCTCAATATAAAGGGAACAATCCCTGACAAAAGCAAGCAGTGTCAGAAGCACTTGATCCTTGACATTTGCTGGGCAGATGTGCTATTGGCACAGACCAGATGCCAGAGCAAAACTCTTTGGTTTTATTTCCTCTGCTTCATTCTGTATTGTTTTTATAACCTTGCTAATATTATAATTTATTGAGCTCCATGAGGAAAGCTGCATAGGAATTGTCTAACAGGATCTCACCATGGGGCTTACGTCCATACCTTCACATTACAAGTAACAGGTTGTCTTTCGCAGCAGGCTCATGAACATTCTGCAGCAATTGGCTGCGATGACAATGGTGGCAGCACCTGCGGCTTCAGAGGAAATGAGCCCTAATGGAATAATAATGGAGTATCTTGACCATAAAAGTCATTCCTCCTTAACCTTTTAATTTACTAGTCAAGGTGTACTTTACAGCAAAAACATTCAGAAGCACAGGAATAGTTTCAAGAACAGGTGGGCATAAGCCACTCATATGAACACAAACATGTGACTATGCATTCTCTTAATAACCCACGGCTGTATCTGTTAGAGCTCTACCCACAGCCAGTGGGTCACTGAGAGTTGTACTTGTGCTCCCAGCCAAGGGATGATCATCTCTGCCCTGCAGTATAGAACTGAAGAATATGATTTTATGAGATTTAATCCAAAGATGTTATGAAATAAAAGCATATGTTCTGGGAACAGCTATGTTTCTGGCTTTTCTGATGCCTCATGGCAACAAGTACCACCAACTAATGCATGCAAATTAAAAGCACTTTTGAAAGTTCTGTTTTATTATATTGAAAGAATGTGGAAAAAAGATTCTTCTTTGAAGTGAAATGTGCTGCAGTCTTGGAACTAAGGAAGTTTCGGTAACCATAGCAACATTGTAATTTTCATTATAAATTTTAATAGATAATTAATTTGGCAAATCACAGACTGTTATTCAAGTTATTTTTTTCCAACAGACCCATGCTTTTCAACACATGAAGCTACTCATGTTTGCTAGCAATGGCCTTTGAAGCACTTTACAACATAGTTACCTTACAAATATAATTTTCATGCCAGCCCTGGCAAAGAAAAGTTGCTAAGTAGTTTCTACTTCTCTTGGTTTAAAACAGTAAGTTGTGAAGGACAATAACAAGAGAAGTGTTTGCAAACGTTCAGTTACTTTAGAAGACAGAATATGCAATGTTCTGTGGTGACTAACTCATAAATTGTTAAAAGCAGCTGAAATACTTGGTCTTCCAAATCCAATTCAATATCCAAGTTATTTTAAATGTATGTAGCTGTATGGATAGAAGATTGATGAATACAGCTGGTTCTGAGCTATGCTACATAGAATGATATATCAGAATGAAATCCACCTGCAGTATCAGTTTTGTAATAGTAAACAGGCACCAAAAAGGATGAGAGAAAATATGTAGGTAAAAAAATCAATAATGAAATAAGAATCTGTAAACAGTAGCATTAAAACACAGTCAATTGAAGTGTTAATGAAAACAGAAGTTAGTCTAATTAAATCATCCCTACAGCATCTAACAGCAAAGCACAGTGGTATACTTGCCTTTTTACCAAAGCAACAAGAAGGTAGTTAAAACTACTGGGCTGTTAAAAAAAAAAAATTAGCTCTAAATGTCATCCTGTCAAATGTCAGAGAAAAAAAATACTATATCCTCAATCATACTTATTTTTTTAAAGCAAAGATTTTATTTATCTAGCCACAAGTACCTATTCCTAGATTGCAGTCCTCACAAAGTGATGCAATGAGATCCCTCGGGTGGAAATTTGGAACAGCCAAGAATAAAGAAACTTCTTTGTTATTATTAGAACATGGAGGATATTTGATAAGACATGGAGAAAACAGCTGTTGCCTACATCATTAAAATAGCACTGAATGGCCAAATAGAACCTGCATGGATTAATTATGGGAAGAAGAGCTAAAAATAAACATCCTCCTCACATCAGTGTAGTGTCTAAGGTAACATAGCAAGTACAGCAAAAAAGCAATGCAAGGCACTCTGAACTACAGAAAGCAAAGCTCTCAGTTCACTTAGGTGAGGCTTCAATTAAACAGGAAGTCATCAAGTCAAATTTGAAGCATGCTCCAATTGTAAAATCAAGCACAGTTACTGCACACTCTCTCTGTTCTCCCCTATTTACCTTATTTCAACCTCTTCCCACACTGTCAATACAATCCTCAGGTGGATGCTGCCATAATAGAGAACACACTTTTTATCTAGAACCCATTGTTCAGTCTTAGGTTTAGAGGTAGAAACAAAAAATAAAGTTAATTTAAGGCAGAAGCAGTCACTCTGTATAACAAAGAAAAAAAAAAAAAAAAAAAAACCCACCCAAAAGGAAAAATATCCATACATAATGTAAAATTCTGTAAGAAAGTTAAAAGCAAACCATAGAGATAGGCCCTGAAATCAGAAAAATCTTACTGCCAATCCTCAAGGACTGAACTGTGGTGGAAGCTAACATTAAAGCTTTAGCAATATCCAATACCAAGGTAAGCTGAACTGAACTAAGCCAAACTTGAAAGGCTATGTGCACGAGGTTATTTCCCAAGTTCCTGGAGTCTCAATTATAGAACACTTAAGTCCATTAGCAGGACACTGAACTTAGCCCTTTTGTTCAGAGGCAGTCAGGATCACAAAGGGTGGATGTTACCAATTTCCCCAGCCCTATAATACTGAACAGCCACACTGCTACATGCTGGCAAAACATCCGCAACTACTCCCTTTTAAGATGGAATCCAATTAAAAGTAAATCACAGTAATGTAACCTGTAAGTGACAAAGACATGGCTGATTTAAGAAGTCAATACATCCTTTAGTCAGTTACACGTCGTGGAAGGCACCTTGCTTAGCCAGTGTAGCCGAGAAAAGCTTCCCCTCACTATCAGCAATAGGTGCTGGTTTTAGGCAGTCACTCCTTTGCCCAACAGAAACCCTTCTGCACTTAATGGGGCAGATGATTAAACTCCTCATTCTTTCACCTGAGATTTTACCTCTGTACATAATTAGAAGCATGATCATTAAAGTTAACACTCAAAATTGCATGCAGGAACCAGACACACAAAGTATTCCAAGAGGGCTACAATGCACTTTATAGACCACATAAGAAAGCCTGTCCTTTAACCAAATCCCAGATCTGTCTGAATCTGTTTGCCCACTTCTCTTTAAAAGACCAAATTAAATCTAATGCACCTACTAACACAAGTGCAGATAATAGAACTAAATGTAGGTCTTATCTAGTAGACAGGCAGCCTCTGCCTGAGAAACATTTATCTAAGTGGCTTTATCTCTAATGTCTGACCAATCCCACTAAAAAGACCAGGATTCTGGCAAACTACAAGCTGCAGAGTTAGAGGCTCAATCAAACAAATCAAGTATGAATGATGCAGAAAAGCTAGAACTAAACAAAACAGAGGGTAAAAGGTGTTTCAGACCAGGAAAATAATGGCCTGTTTGAAGAATAACAGAACTGAAGGTACTGATAAAAATAACACTGAGAACAAGGCGGGTCTAGTATTCAAGCAAATCCAGTAGACAAGAAAACAGTGATGGCTTCTGAATTAGCTCTGCAGCTATTTACATGCTCCACCTTTGTGCATTCATTTCAGATCACTGCTTGTCCTGCTTCAGTTTGTGATAAAATGAGATAACCAGAGGTGAAATAAAATTTGCACACTTCCCTTACATATCCTGCTCCTGTACTAAGGAGAATGCAGCAACTGAGATGCCTGTACTAGATCTGATCCCCAACATGGACTTCTTCAAGCTTACACACAGGGACAAAAGCTTGCTCTGGCAGATAAGCACTACCAGGTACTATTTTGTACATCATCTCATGTCTATACTTAATTATTTAACCTGAATTTATAGCTTTATTTTGCCTGTGAAGAGCTTATGTGTTAAACCAATATGGAAGAAGTGTTTCTTCTGCCACAAGAATTCCTTGGCTGTATCCTGGAGGACAGAGGGTTAGGCTACATGACCAAAGTGAATCCTATCTATGACATGTACTCATTAAAAGTTTAAAATAGCAGCTATATTAATTTCCCCCCCTACACCCTTCCCCTTTTCCCTAGAGGACCTTTAAGAGGGGTTCTGAACTGCAGTGTGGTATCAGATTTTTTTTTTTTTTTTTTTTTTAAATGTGACACCCAGCATATTTTGGTAGAATGCAGTAAATACAGCTACTGGAGCCACAGAACTCTCTCTGGCTTAAAGCAGAAGAATCTAACAGCCCCGCACAGTTTAAAATCTAGATGTTCCCAGTTATCCACCTCCAATGATATTTTATTTTCACAAAGATGCTTTTTTTTGGAGTGGGTATGGTTCCTAAATTTTCTAATATTGTCCACTTAAGGTTATCTCAAATCCAGACCAAACACATACCATGCTTCTGTCCTGACAAAAAGGTGCTCTGTTCAGTCCCCAGTTCCTTGCAGAGAATCCACCCAAGACACCACCAGTTCAGTATACATTCACACCAACTACCTCAATATGAATTGGCTACAAACTGCATTGGCTCTCAGTGGCTGCCTACCCAGGCTAGAAATTAATTCAAACCTAGGGCTGAACAAGATTCCAGTCTCTCACCACTCCCCCTAAAAGTAACTAGGGCAACCCATAAGATATTATTTTGATCTGTTGCCCAGGCTTCTGTTGGAAGTATTAGCTGCTCCTCTGACCTCACTATTCCAATTCTACCACACTACTGTCACAAATACTCTGAAGACCTGTTCAGCTAAAATTCTCTTCCTTACTATCTTGGACTCCAGTTACATAAACTGAGGTTATACTCTCTGCTGTGGAGTACAGGTTCCGTTTAATGACACTGTTACACTGATTCACCTCCCCTGAAGCATTTGAGTATTTAACACAGGAAATGAGTTACACAATTCCCAGTAAACTGTAGCCAGCCAGTTCTGTATTATAATGTTGCACATTTACTTACAAACCCGTAAGGTGTCTGGACAAATATTACAGATGAAAGATATTACTTTATCTGTGATCAAGTAATTAAAAAAAACAAAATATTTTCTAGTATGTGTTGAGTAACTGAAGGAACTCCTCAGTAAGAATGCAAAAGTTCTGGAGTAGCTCCCAATGCACAGACAGAAATAATTGTTTAATATCATAACAAGAGGCCACAATACCTACACTGATTAAAACTGCAAAGCAGCACAATGAAAAAAAACCCAAAATTAAACATCTAAAAACATTAGAACTAAAAACCATAACAATAAAGAAACACTTAACATGAGCTTTAGCTCAGAGAAGACACAAGCATTGCATAGGGTGATATACAAGGGACAGAGCTTCCGCTTGGGTAGTGAGCTGCAACAGTTTAGATAGCAGAGGATCTATTCCAAATGCTTCAAGGAAGCTGTTGCCATCATTAAATCAAATTATTAGGGTTGTGCGTTTTGCAGCTTTTTTAGTATATTATAGTTTCTTCTGCCAAGCTAGGAAGCTATGCTAGGAGCAACTGGTACTCCCAGGACTAACAACTCCACCACAGTTTTATCCTCTAATACTCAAGCCTCCAATGTCTACATTTGCACTACAGTACCAGAGAGACTAAGTATTACAAGTTCCCTCCCTCTGCCTACAGAGCCTTACCCACTAGCTTCACAAAATAACCTTTGTTACAGCAGGATTTACACTGGTGTCCTTGGAAGCAGCAGATGGTCAGGATGAGCTGCTGCCATCAGCATTTTTCCTTTAGTCTGTGAAATTATTCACAGTCCCCTCAACAGTGGAGGCGTTTTCTCAGCTTAAGAGCCAAAGAACGCTAGTTAAAAGATGAGACAAAAATTCAAGCAGTAATGTCTTGAAAAAAGACAGTAAAATGGGCTGGATTTTGTGGTTATATAAGAGCAAGAAAGCCACTATCTCAATGTAATATACGAATTAGATGCTGTACCTTATCAACAGGAAATATGAACACATTTCCTTTGATTATATCCTCTTGCAAATCATTCCCTGTAGGTCTCAAAGGAAACAACAGATGCACCCCAAACAAGTTTTTGTTTCTTTGCTGGCCTATTCAAAGAAAATGCAGAACTCTGGTTTGTGTTGTTTATTTGTGTTTTTTTTAAACACCTCACCATTTAGACAACATTTCTTGCTTAGAGAAATTGAAGTACTTTACAAACAGGCTGGTATAATTTTCTCTAACTGTAAAATGGGGAAATGTGAACCTGTCCTTGCTTTTCTTCTGTGTTGTACCCAGGTCTCCTTCTGAGTCACAATATTACACCACATTACTAGGCCTCCCCCACAATATAAAGTTAGCAAGTGTATTAACCTGCAGTAGAGCCTTCTGTCCTTTGAGTGGTATCTTAAACTGTAGGTAAAGGAGAAATCTTGTTAGACTTTAAATGAGAAATCTTTGACACTTCTGATAAATTTTCCAACTGATTTATGTACTTCTAATGCGTTTCTTGTATGTATACAGTATTTACAATCTTGGTCCTGTAATGGGACTCTTTTCCCTCCAATAATTCAAGCAGTCTGAAATGTTGATGCTCTTGGCTTGCACTGTTGGCTCATATGTTACCTTATGGGTTTTTTTTTACTTGCAACATGTTCTTGCCTAGAATGACATGCTTGTGTCAATGCAAAACAGGCTCGGTGCAAGACTCACAATAGAATCTGAAACACACTGTAGTGCAGAAACATTGGAACTCTTGAGCTTGGTTTCAAATCCTTCCAGGGAGATGCTTTCTGAGAAGTCTGCATCTGTTTTTCTAATCCTGCTGAAGTTTGAGAGCATTCAGATCAAGCTTTACATTAAGCCCCTTCCCTAACAAGCAAGGTCAAGACAAATGAAGTTACACTTGCCAACATATCCCTAGAGAGCACAATGCATCTCTGCTGTAAAACCCTCAAGCCATTTTTCCCAAAGCTGGTGGGGGTGATGTCAATTTTAAACCTAAAAGGGAAACTGAAAACAAATCTTTTAAGTTTACAATCATTTAAATTGCAAACAGCTCAGCAAGGCAGCCATTCAAGACAATTTCTCCTCAAATAACAAGACAGCCCAGATAGACAAGGCTGATTAGAATTGAAGGCACAGGATGAAAAAAACTCTAATTTTATTTACAGAGTGCGTAGAAAATGGCCTGAAGACATTGGGATTGATGGAATTTTGGAATTGTACAGGAAGAAAATCAACCTAATCAGTGGTATGAAGACTTCTTGGTTATCTTTTTAAAGCAATTCTAAAGAAGGTAGGTTTGTTTCCACAGAATTCTGTTAGTTTCATCTTTATTAAATATAGTGGGACATCTCCCACAAGCATAGTAAAAAAGTATATTAATCCCGAAGTCAAGTAATGTTCTTTTCTCAGCCATGGGAGAAATTTTTCAGTCCAGTAAGTATAACTCGAGTGAAATAATAATTAAAAAAAAAAACCAAAAACAAAAAACAACAAACTAATCAGGACCATGAATTAGTCTCGCTGGGGAAGAACAGAGCTATGCAGAACACAAATCTAAATTGCTCTCAACGTTAGCAACTCAGAGCGGGGACCTGACACTTGCCGGTGGCACCGGGGGCCGAATGACAAGAGGCTGAGTAGGGCAGGCGAGCTCCTGCTGCCCTCTGTAGGTACCGCTCAGCATTGCCAGCTGCAGCCGCGCCGAGGAACTGACCGTGGCCTCACTAACCTCTGCTTTTTCAGAGGAACTTTATCGTTTACTGGTGCGTCGTTACTCCAGGAGGAATCTGCACTCAATTTATATTTATTAATATGGCGTTTATAAACGCAAATCAACAATTTTAGTCTAGTTGATGAATCGGTTATAGTCATGCTCATAGTTTCATCCATTTATTTCTCAGTTAAACAAAGAACCCACTATGTATCTAAACCTGATAAACTGGGCATAATCAATTCTCACTTCTGTTCCACAGAGGCAAGTGCATGTTCTAACTAACACAGGACTCAAAGAACTACACTCTCTCTCACATACTGCAGTCCACTAAACAAAAACAAACAAAAATATCACACCAATGCCTCAGAAGCACAGTGAAGGCTTTCTTGCCATGCAGGGAGAGTCTGTTAGACTGTGCTTTCTGATACGTGTTCTGGGGGTAAGCCAAAGTAAGTTTTGAAGGAAATACTAATACCTAGATCACTCCATCATATAGGAATAAAAGAACAGGCCCTCTTTCTTGCAACCTCCACCCCAAGCCTCCACGCTTTACCTTGGTTGCTTGCTAGGTACAGAGATGCAACCTGGAACTGCAAGGTACCAGAAGAAAACTCTTCCAAGCTCTCATCCTCCTCTGTTCTCTAGGAAAAGATTAAGCAGGTACCACTGTCTCCTTCACTTCCTTCTTTCAAACTAACATGTAAATTATTTTGTTCTCATACACTGAATGATTAGAAAAAAAAAAAAATCTTCCAGTAATGACCGTTACTCCTCGCCCAAGAATAAATAAACATGGGCACTCTGCTCCAGTATCAGTCGCTGTCAAAACACAAAACCATTAAAAAGTTATTGAGACAGAAGTGATTAAGGAAACAGGAGCATTAGTTGGGGATTACTGTTACTCAAGTGACCAGCCATTCAATGGATTCACTTACATACTTCATTTGAGAACACTTCCTTTAACTCCAAAGCAAAAGCAAGAACACAGTTCTAGATCCAACTATTCTCTTAAAGACTTTATGAAGCTGGTTCATGTTCCCATCTTATTTGCCACAAAACAAACATATCAGCACTATCAGGAACCTTAAACCACTACTGTTTGCAGGACACAGATTATATACTGCAAGCATATCTATTTTCATCTGATGTCACATGGGAATGTTTTAAACACAACAGTGAGACTACAGGATAATATGTCCATATACAAGAAGGTCTGATGTGGAGAAATCTTTGTTGGGAGGCAATCTTAAGCACCCAGCATTCCTCCTGGATGCAGCAGGCCCCACTATGTCGACATGTGGATTTGCAAAATGTGTATCACATATTTGTAATTCCTTTATATTGAAATACATAAAAACAAATCAACTCATTCTGTATTTGTCATGGCTAATTATGTTAAACACCAGCATTAGATATGGAATCACAAACTGCAACGCAGAAATACAATAGAGAAGCTGGAGGGAAGAAGAGTTTTTAAAGCTATCTGAACTAATTTGACAGCATTGAGAGATAAGGAAATAAAACTACAAGTTACATAGACACGCATATCGGCATGTCAAAACTGGCAAAACTTGGCAAACAAGCTGAAGTTTTTAATTTCTAAACTTCCTCTCAAGCAATTAATTACTAACAACATAGATCTATAGTACACAAAAAGTCCAGAAACGCACCAACTCCTCCCAGCTAGCACCTGCACTCTCACTTCCAGGGAAATGGTGGTCGACATGACTCAATCGGTGAAGAACATAATCCAACTCAGAAGCCAAACTTAGTACTGACAAAGGTCAAACTCATTCATCAGCATCATCAAACTGGCCAGTCTCAGTCATTCTAACTGGTGGTGTAAAAGTAAGGCAAGCTGCATGATGACAGCCTGGGTTGTAAAACCAATCCTCTTGCCATGAGTATGAGGCCAGAAGATTATTTTCCTGAAAGCTTCCACAGTGAAAATCGCCAGCATCTAAAGAAGATCAAAGAAAAGATTTAAAGCATGGGAAACACTTCGAAAACTACTGGTATAGCATAGCAGATTATTTTGCAGGTCTACAGCATCTTCCAGTTAACCATTTCGATTTGATCTGCCAGCACTCATTAATTAGCCCTACAAAGAAAGCAAACAGATGAATTTGACAATGCTTTCATTTTAAGGAAGGTTCTTACTATAGAGACAAAACAATTTTCCAAAAAGCTCCATTATATACCCAGATTAAGAACATCTGACATCAGCTCTTGCAATACAGGCAGTTCTACATTTTCTTCAGGCAAAAATGGCTCATGAAATCACTACTTTTATTTCCCTTTCCCTTTACTGCTGTCTCCATAACCACATCCCAATTAGAAGCCCGCCCCCCCCCCCCTTTAAAACCTGGGACACTGTACAGAATGGAAGGGTGAGGTCCTATAAAAGCTAGCTCTGAACAACATTTCCACTAGGCTAGAATAGAATTAAGCCTAATAAGCCTGTTATTTAGCCAACCTAGCATGAAAATAGGGCAAAGTCCTTCAACGGAGGCAAAAGATTTCTAGCCAGAAGACACTGAAAGGACTGAAGAAATGAAAATCCCAGAGTATGGGGCAGCAGAGGACCCAACACTGTAGCATGGCCAAGCAAGCCATCAAAGCAAGCTTTTTTAAAAAGGTTTCTAAAAGCCATAAAATGACCAAACACATTTTTTATTTGCAGTAGTTAACAACTCAGACACTTGTACTTGGTCTCCTTCACAAGCACCTGAATCCCATAATCACAGCTTCCTTAGTTTGTGAGGATTTGAAGAGCATAAGCAACAGGTAAATAAAGGAAGAGAATTTGTGACAGTTCCAGTTTAAAGAAAAAAATAAAAAAGAAAAATAAAGGAAAAAAAGAAACAAAAACAAAACACACCACACAAGACAAACCATGCTATAAATTTCAGCAGATAAGAGATTACAAGGAATGCCCAATGGAAGGATAGAAGAGAGAGAAACATCCAAAAAGGATAGTTATTTTCTCAGATTACCCTTTGTGAAAAACCACTACTGTATTGGCATTTTAAAATCAAAATTATTTTCTAGGAATACTGCAAAAAACTTTCCCACTTCCTTGTGTTGTCAAACAATGGAACTTGAACACAAAAGCCAGTTATGGAATTAAAATAAACAGAGAATTGATATTTCCTAAGCAAAGAAAGGGTTGTTTGTATTAATTACAAAATATACACATTAATGAGAAGAAAACAGAAATGGTACTTATTCTGCATCAACAGACACACAGCAGGTTATCAGCCACTGCTGGCTAAACTCCATTGTTTGTTCTATCCTAACATACAGACTGGCAAATAGAAGACTGAGACTCTTGGTTCAACGCATGGGTCACTGTGAAACAGTTTACAAGCTGCTTCTATTCACTGTCCCCTTTGTCCATAGAACTGATCACCCGCACAACCACTTCAGAGGATCAAGCCGCAAAAAAACAAACACCAAAACAACCAAACAAAAACCCCAACCCTACAGCAAAAGCAACAACAAACCATACTCTGAGACCAAGAGCTTATACTGCTCCCCTCCCAAGAGCTCCATGCTCTAGAGAGACATTATGGTGTACAGTCTGGTTGAATTTTCTTGGAGAAAAGGAAGAACTCCTTTTAAACAATAAAGTTGCATTTCTGCACTCCATGTACCTTTCTTTCTCTTCTGATTTAGAATAACCAATAGAGACTACAAAAACTCAGCTTCTCCAGAGAAACTCGATATGCACGTACAATTCTTCTTAGCATCCCACTCCCTAAGAATTCAATTGCTCAAGCAAGAGTTTCATGTGAATTTCATAATGCTGCCTTTAAATGCTGTATTTGATAACAAAACTATGTATTACAAATCCATGAAGTCATCAACATCACAATGATTTCCAAAACAGGACATGGAGTTACTTAAACACCTTCTACAAATAGTATATGACCTCCAGTCATATACTAACCAAAACTCTAACAAAGCAGAAGTAATTTGTACTCACCATAAGGATTACTTTCAGAGTCCTCCAATTCTTTATCCCAGTCTTCCGCCTCGTACACAGCACTGGTTTGCAGCTCTGGAAAAGTTACAGCCTCAGGCACACTGGAGACTTCATCACTCAAGTCTTCCCCATCAGAATGTGTATTAACAGAGTCAACAGGAGAGCCACTGACATCATTTTCATTGTGACAGGTATCAGAGAATTCACTTTCTTCAGACTCACTATCAAGAACATTTGGAACATTCTTCAGCAGATATTCTAAAAATAACAGAAAGAGTAGAGATATTTAGCAATTAAAGAGGAACAATTAAATGTTTACAATGCAATAATTTAGACAAGTATATGAATGCCCTTTATGACTACAAATGTAACAGGTGCGATTCCTCATGTATGTATTATCACTACAGGGTGTTTTCAGGTTTCAGTGCCTGGGAACACTGGACATAGGCTTGCATCACAACACTAGCCCAAGTCAGGATTTTCCACAGACTCATTAGAGAGTAACTCTTTAAACTAGGGCATAGGACTCAGCAGTTTTGTTTCACCCTATTCACCTGTTGGTATTTATAAAATAGGTACGTTGAAAAACCACAGCTCTAGTTTACAAAAGGAAAAAAAAAAATTTTTTTTTTTTTTTAGTATGGATTAATTACTCTTGCACCTAGGCATACACAAATATCTACCTGGAAATAATTCAGTGCAGTAACCAGAGGCATTTTCCATGCATCACTAAAGCGTTTTAAGTGTATTTCCTCACATAGAGCCTAAGTTTAATTACCCAGCATGTGCTTTGTTTTGCCTTAATATTCTAGGCTTACCTTTTCTGGGCTTCCAGGTCATAGTTGCCCTCTTATTAGGAAGCTGTTCCTCCTCAGAGCTTGGGGACTCAGTGGCAGCAGCCATTACCTACAAGACAGTTTTAAACAATCCAGTAGCACAAATGCTACTGCATTTGAGTGTTTCTGAGACCTTGAGCCTGTTTTGTTTGTTCCCTTGATAAATCAAGGGGTTTAAACCAGACAAGCTTTCACTTCAGAAAGCAAATCTGCTGAGAGATGGCTCATCCTGCTGCTGCCATCAGTCAGCCCAGGTGGCAGCTAACATAGAAAAGCCAGTCTCCTCAGTCACGGCCACAGTCCGGCTCCCACTCCGAGTTTTGCAAATTGGTCCCAAACTTGCACCAGAATGTACCCCTTTGGGAACAGCAGCAGACTGAAAGCTGCAGAGGTAATGAAGACACAAGGAGCAGAATAACTACAAGGACCAGAGGCTATGATCTAACCACCTTGTGAGAGCCAACGCACCAAGTAGAAAGATGAGGGCCAGACCCTGCAGCAGCCCCAAGAAGCTGGAGGGCAGAAAGTAACACCTCAACCGCTCTGACGTTCCCCAGTGAGAGAGAAAAGGGAACGCGAGTTATCCCCCCCGCTTCCACCACACCAAAGATGTATGTCGCTGAAAGGCAGCTCAGGCCCGGGGCAGTGGGTGCAGGTAGGCGGATTCCCAAGAGCTCGCAGACACGAGCCCGGGCCCACTGTCGGGAAGGGCTTGACCAGGGTCGCGGCCGGCGGACAACCGCAGAGCACCGCACTCTTCTGGCAAGCCCACAGCGACGAGCCCCGCCGCTTCCTCCGCCCGCCCCGGGGAAGCGAAGCAAGACGGCCTGTCCTCAGCTCCCCGCCCCGCCGGAACCCACCGCACCTGCAGAGGCAGCGGGGACAGCAGCTGCGCCATATCGGCCGGCCTTGAGGGAAGGGTCGGACGCGGTTCCACCGTGAGGAGTCGTTCTTCCACCTACGCCCGCCTTCCCGCCCAGCCGGAGCCGCTCGGCCCCTCAGCACAGGGCCTGTCCGGCGCCTCCAGCAGCGCCTGCGCCCGATGCAGCCGGCGGCCTCCGAGAGAGGGCAGCTGCTGCTGAAGGCGGTGAGCGAACGCCACGGCCGCGGTTCAGGTGCGACAGCGCTGTGAAAGAGGCGGGAAAGGCAGGAGCGCGAGCGGCGGCTCCTGCTGCTTCACCCTCGGCGCATGCAGCGCTGCGACCTCTCCCCTGCCTCTCACTCACCGCTTCCTTTGTAGCTACTGAAAATTGTGTTCAGAGGCAGAGGAAAACAGGCGGACGTGAAGGCTTAAACTAGCAATTCAAACAACTGGAGAAAACCAGATACAATAAAACACCGTTATGCTCATTAAGTCATAAATAAAGTACCAGAGATAGGGAAGCACCTGTACAGAACAGATCTGGAAAGTGGTCTCCAACTGGGCATCAGCCAACCATGCTTTTAGCAAACAAGTATGGCTCAAAGGTGCTGCAAGGGCAAAGTTCTGTAAGAAACCAGACCAGGTGAAGAGAAAAGACCCTCCAGAAACACTGGTGGTACCTGCTTTGCTAGACTTAAAAAAAAAAAATCCTAAGCTGTTGCTCCAAACGTTGTTCCCAGCTAGTCAAAACTTACTGCAGCCTGTTGCTTGAGGTGCAGTTTCTACTTGTGTGAAAAAGCTTTCTCGGTGTTGTCAGATGACCATCCAAGCCTGGGAAATGAGTTAAAAGCAACTCATGCTGTACCTTCCTATACCTTCCCTAGGCATGCTCTTCTGGTCTGAGGAGGAGAGTATTGACCCCGAGATAATGGATTTGACATGGGAAAATGTGGCTCTGCAAACAGGCAAGGTCAGCACTGTCTCAAAAAAAACCTGTTCCCTCTTGTGGAACTTTCTGTCCCCAGTACCTGAAAGTGTTGAACAGTTTTCACTGGTCACATCAGGTACATTTTCTAACAGATCTCCACTACCCTCCCTATTTCATAGTCCCTCTGAAAATTACAACTTAGGATACAAACACAAGTGCAAGGTGGTTGCAGAAGGTGCTTTTGTTTTTGAGGGTGACAGGTGACTTCAAGGCTAGGAAACAATACAGTATGTAAAATTACAGTATTCATCTTACTAAGTTGAATAATGAAAAGTGGAACACTGGATAAACAAAGGTCTCCCAAAGGTGTAGTTTCCAGGGGGTTTTGCATTCATGTGCTGTGAATTAGCTTTCCTGAGTGTAAATGCCGATACATTATGACTATTCCATCTGAAGGTTGAGGCAGGAGGAAGAGTCTGTTCTCCGAAGTCTCGCTGAAGAGCACCCTCAGAAACACCTTTGCTTTTTCCTCTAACTGTGCATTTGAACTTGCCAGTGGAAGGAGCAAAACTAGAAACAAGTGTAATGGGACAGATGATTATTTCTTTCACATATGCAAGAATGTAAAGAAGGTACACTTTAATAAGGTCCAAGAATATATTTACCTTTGTACAAAGTTAAAAAAATGCTATCATGTTGTTACTATTTATACTTTTTCATAAATGTCCAGTTTGCAATAAAGTGTATTTGGAAACGAAGTCTTCCACCAGGTCTCCCTGCAACATCTTCATGGCTCGCCAGTGAATGCTCCCACAGTTTTCTGGTTTTCCCTGGGGATGACTTAGTTCCTCTTTGATATAATCCAGCCAGAGATCTTTAACACAAAAATATAAGTTCTGGTTACATTTTGATTGGATATTACTTAAACATAAGAAACCTAGCCTAGAAACTCTGTAAGTGTCCTTGATGTTAATGCAATGAGGTCTAATTTGTGGCAGTAAAACACCCTGCCCTTTGAGGACCAAAAGCCTGGGCTCTACTCCCAGCTGGAACAATCAAGTCTTTGGAAATAATGCAGCAATAATTGAGCTGTTTACTTTCTTAAAAGGAATACTGTAGAAACCTTTACTATAAAAACATAGCTCCATACTGTTTGAAAATCCAAATTAAAGGTGATGTGCATCCTTCATGCCAGACAGTGTCAAAACCTTATTTGCTAGTAGCCCTGCTGAAGCCATCCCACTGCAAAAAACCCTGGTCGAAAAGTAAAGGGTCACTGCAGTATGTCACGCACTTCACGGCACAGAAGAAATAAGTTCACTACTCCTGACAGCAATAACAAGGGCAGAATAAACAACTACCTTTTTGAAATAGATGGAAATGAAAGAGGCAGCTCTGAATGAATTAAAAAAAATAATAAAACCCTCTTACCAGAATCTGTTGAACCAAACTCTCTCAAGGCACGTTCATAGTATTCTCTCAGATGAAGCATTTTGCAGGATTCCTAACAAAGGAAGGTATTAAAGGGCCATTTATTTTGTACATAAGTGAGTCTGCAGCTTGATTACATTCTCACAAAGAGAGAGTGTCATGGTAATTACATGCACACACGCACACTGCTGAAGATTAGTTACCATGGAACTTGGTTTTGTATTACATGCTATGAATCAACTTTAGAAGACAAATATGAACTGATCACATACTAATGACACTATGCATAAACCTTCCGTTTCCTATTTAAATGCAAAGTTAGAAGTGTGTTTTACAAATACAAGGCACTACTTAGATATTCAACAACTTACTTGCTGCTTTTCTATCTGGATCATCTTCCTGAAGAAGTCAAGTGAAAATGGACGATTTTCACACAGGCTGAAATAAAAACATAAGTACCTTTAATCTTCAAGCTTCTTAACACATGCCCAATCTATAACAACTGGGTTTGAAGGTTTTATTTGTCACCTGGTAAAGACTCTTTTAACTTTCTTATAACCACGATTTTGGTAAGTCCAGTCGAGATATTTTTCTTTTAGAGTCACAGATTCAGCAGGAGTTGTGGCATGTAACGATCTCTGCAAGTTTACAAGTTAGAAAACAAACAAACAAACACACACAACAGCAACAAAAAACCCAACAATTATTTTTGTTAACATAGACAGTTTTACTTGAAATTCTTTGATATCAACAGATCCATGAAGGATCTACAGTATAAAGCATTTGTTATACATTTTACATGATCCCATTTATTTACACGCCACCATCAGAACCAGATTTCTATTGGCAAAGTACCTGGTAAAGAGCTTCTGTGTCTTCCTTGCTGTTTATACCTTCACTCCACTCCACCCAGAGGATCCATAATGGCAAAGTGCCCTACAAGGTAAGCAGGTAAATCAAATGATTGAAATACAGTGACCTCAATTTACAGAAATGGACAACACCACATCTACCAGCTCCTCCATTACAGCTGCTATAAAAAGAGTGTCCTTTAGACACCACTCTGGAGAATAGCTTTGGACTGCACACTGAAAATGACTTCTTGTTTCCTTCCTCACTTAAAGGACAAATACTATTTTGCTGGACAGCTGCAAGACATGCTGCCAGGGATGAGAGACAAGTTCTTCTGCATCACTGAACACTGCAATACAAAGGTAACTTGTGAGAACAATAAGGAGGAAAGAAACAATCACCTTCTTGTTTCACCTCCTCACTCCTTGTGCCCAAGGTTTCAAGTGGAACAGTAAGAGAGCACATAACTCATTCAAGGCTTGAAATACTACACATGCTAACAATGTGTCAAAGAGTGAAGGAAGCACATTTTTTAAGACACAAAGAATACCAGCTGACTGCTAGATGATGCAAAATGTCACCTGGGAGCATTTAAACATTAAAATTATCAACCTAAAGTGATTTTGCAGTTCCCTAGTCCTCCTGAACACAATGCTCATGTCAAATGTTCTTATTTTTACCTTAAAAAGTTAGGGATTTTCAATACCTTGTAAAGGAAAAAACACCCCTCAAATAAATATCAGAGGTTTCCATCCCAAGACTAACACATGCAAGTCCACAAAACCAGCACAGACCTGAGTTTTCACATGTTTAATGGCTTCTTCAAAACACCGGGGAACATCATCACTCTTCAGTTGGATCAGCACCTGCAGCCTCATCTGCCATGTTTCCACTGACAGGCTGAAGCGCTTAGTTGCAGCTTCTGCCACCTCTGTAGCCTTCTCAAAGAGGCTGGACTCCAGTAACAGTTGAAGCTAAAAAACAGCAGACACAGCTAATCACCACAAGAAATCTGTAATGCCCTGTTAAAAAGTAAGGCCATCTTTCTATCTACTCAAAATAGTAAAGATAGGCACACAAGCAACGCAGGAGAGTCTCACCATCTATTTTTCTGTGTCAGCTCTTACCCACTGTTTATAGAGAGCCTCTGGCAGCAAACTGGACTCATGGGCTTTGTTGAACACACTCAGCATCCTCTCCAGCCTCTAGAACCAGCAGAGAAGTAATGAAAATAAGCATTATTCCTGCATATACCAGATCCCAGCATTACAAGAAGCCCAGTGGTTTAGTGTATCAACATATCACTGAAATTCCACAAGAGTTACATATCTAATGCTTTAGGTACCCACATACATTCCAAGCAAACATGAGCATTTGAATTCACTTCTTCCTTAAGGAGCAAGAGAACAACACAGCAATGTTCTTTTACTGTATTAAAAAGAAAACTGCATAGGTGGATTAATTCGCTGAGTCACACCAAAATGAAGATGCATAATTAAGGTGCCCATGTGCCAGCACCAAATTTTACTCAGACTTAGTTGCAAGAGTCATTTTAATTCATCCTTCTCTTTGAACCAGCACAGGTCTGCAGGACTGTCAGCAAACATTAACAGGTCTGCACTTTTCAACTTCCACCCAAAGTGGTCACTGTACACTAGCAAGGCTCGTTTATGCTCAAGTTATTCATGTTCAGGCAAGCTGCATGGGAGCCTGACAGTAAATGTGAGCCCCTCGGAAGGAAACTAAACAATTTTTAATGGTGGTCACAGGTAAGTATTTCTGATAAAATGCCAAAATATGTCTGATAGATTACACGTCAGTAAAAATAAGGATGATTTGTTACTATGATTTCCTAATAAACTTTTACCTTTTGCTTTAATTCTTCACTGTTGGTTTTCCTGTTATATCTCTCTAAGCAAAAAGTGATGTAGGTTTTCCACATGTCCTCTGTAGAATCAAAGGCATAATATCACAATTTATAAAATCACAAGAGTAAGCACAGACACTTGTTTTTAAGGAATATAGAGAACCCAAGCACTAGGTGTTGATGTCAACTTTAAGATATTGTATTATAAAAGAGGCCCTACATTTATAACACTAACGTTTAAAAGCAGCTTCCCAGTATAAGCTGCAGCTGGTAACTGCACGAAGAGCATGAAGCTCTCAGTTCAGGTGAGGCTTCAGCATATGCTGTCACAATCAATCTTCAGAGCACCCCTTGCCTGTAGTTTTCAACAGGCCTAAAAGAGCAAGGAAATGCACAAACAGTTGAAAAAAATCCTTGTCTTCAATCCTTCTTCATGTTTAAATGCAGGCAGAACTTTTCACCTGTTGGTACTGCTCCCACAGCTTCTTCAAAGACTGCACAGCTTCGTTCCTCTCTCCGGGTCATTTCAGATACTTTCATCTGTTTTGTGGTGTGTTCTGTGGACTGCTGGGACCCCAGCTCCAGCTCACGACGGGCCATGTAGTCCCATGTAAGAGGATCATCAGCATGCTTTGTCTGCAAACTGAACACACCATGTCTGTAATACCCCTTAACCGCCATTCTTCTTTCACAGGTATGTTTAGAAGGGTTATTATATTGCTACAGAAATAGCCTTAATTTCTAAGTAACCAAATGCCAGAGAAAGAATACTTTACCTTTCCACAAGAGAAAGACAAACTATTAGCTTATTATCTTTTTAATTTAATATGCATATTAAAGAATCACAGAATGTTAGGGGTCGGAAGGGACCTCTGAAGATCATCTAGTCAAAACCCTTTGCCAGAGCAGGACAAAACTAGAGTAGATCACATAGAAATGCATCCAGACAGGTCTTGAAAGTCTCCAAAGAAGGAGACTCCAAAACCTCTCTGGACAGTCTATTCCAATGCTCTACAACTCTTACAGTAAAGAAGTTCTTCCTCATGTTGAGGAAGAATATGAAGAATACATTCCTCATATTCTCCAGTAATAGCATGAACTAGACAAGAAAGATCCTTCTTTTGAGAGAGGAACTGAAGAAACTAAGGATGCTAAAGAATCACAAAGTACACCAGGAAAAGCCACAGCTCCTGCAGTAAATTTACAGAAACTAAGTGTAGTAATTTTTCAGCAACAACTGCATTTCATTTATGTTTACTTAGGAGCTTCTCAAAGCCTTTCCTGAATTAGATACAAGTACCCTTTTCTAAACAGCATGCTTGCCTCATGTTTTGTTTTTCTTAAAGGATTTCCCATAGGCCTTAACAATATTTCCCTAGAGGAACAGCCTTTAGTTGTTAACCTGACAACTAACTATAAATGAGAAAAGTTAAGTTTCTTGAACAAGCAAAATAAGAACACAACAAAGCCATGCCTCACCTTTCAGTAATTTCTTTTTGCAAATCTTGGGTAAAATCAAAGAGCTTTGCAATGGAAAGCACGGCCAGATGGAACTCAACACCTACATTTCAAGAGGAGATAAAAAAAAAGCTATTAAGAGAAATATTTACATCTGTGGCATACTTTGCATTTCTGTATCTTTGCAAACTTTTGTCAAGACACATATTTTAATGTATAGATAAATACCCTTTCCTTTTCTATGAATCTCAGTGTTCCACCAATATGATAAAACATATGTTAAAATGTAGTTTGCCTGACTATATTCTTCATTACTTCATGTTACCCAGTTACAGAAAAGGCTATGAGAGGCAGCACATTCCAGACTCTAAAGTGACAAGCTAGTCCTGTCCTGACATGCTTACAGATCCTTGCAGCTTGGTTCCACTTGCAAGTTTAATCAGCACTCCTCTACTACTTTACTCCTTCATTTGACTCTGCTATGAAAACAGAAGGGTCCAGACTTGGGACAGATCTCTCCAAAGCTGCACACAGTATACATCAATGACTTATATCCATCCTTCTTGTATCACTGCAACTTATCTTTTAGAATGCCAACTGATTGACATAATGAGTTCATTGTGAATTCCTATCAGCCATTACTCACCTCGTTTTTAGGTGCTTACAAATCATTCTTATGCATATTCATTCCTCTGTTTCTTAGGAACTTAAGCTAACTCTTTCTGTAATTTCCTCTAATGCCCTTCCCCCCCCCACTACTTTTCAATGTTATATTTTACCCATGGTCTTCCAAAATATCCCCATCATGGTTTCTCAAAGGTATCTGCTACTACTTTGCAGTTATTTTACCCAATTCCCTCAATAAAATGAGAGAATTTTATCAAGCCTGGTTAGTTTAAAATCATCTAACCTGTCTTGTTATCAGTCTGAATTCTTACTGCTTTGTCACCTAGTGTTAGCTGAGTAGTTGTGATCTAATGTTCAGTAAACAACAGAGCAAAAAGGTGTGCAATTCTGAACTTTCCTTCTACTGTTTTTGTTTGTTTGGGTTTTTGGGGTTTTTTTTGTTGTTTTGTGTTTTTTCTTTGGTTTTGGTTGGTTTTAAAACAACCAAGTTTTGAGTGTCTAAGCCCAGCACCTGTCACTTCAGCCCTGTTGTGCTGGAAGAAGTGTCAGCCTGTAGAACAGGTATGAAATCAGAACTATCAGCACTATAAATTGGCATTATCTAGGTTCTGCTGAGAAAATGGTGTATTTGAAGATATCTTAGTGTGCACCTTGGAGCTAAGTCTGCCTGTATTAGCTACTGGAGAGTTAAAGGTGACAATTTTCTTACTAAGTACACACTATGTTAAATCACCTTTAATTTTCTGAGCAGCATCCCTGTAGATTATGCGAGCCATTTCCCCATTGAGAATCTCCTCAGAATAACTGAATTCCCCCTGCAATATCAAGCATAACATTGTTGAAAAAAAAAAAAAAAAGTCTTCCTTTCTCAACTACCATTTGCAAACATGGAAAAAAATCAGAATAGTAATGATTTTATTTATCTAAATCTATACCTAATTTGCACAAGACAACTATAAAAGAAAGACAGTAAGTTAATAGTCATTTCTGGAAAGGAATAGTTGAACTTTCAAAACAGGGGATACAGTAAAAGACTTTAAAAATGTAAATAAAAATCAATGTATAAAGTATTTGAGCTATCAGCCAACACTCGAGAAGGTTAACATGGGCACAGGACACGAACAAAAACTTCCTCTAAGCAGTTCTCAATCCAACCATTAATACAGATCCCTGAAAACTATGCATCCAAATGTGTGATAGGCAAGCAGACATCTCTTAATGAAGTTCAGCTGACCTACCAAGTCCATCTTTGCTCGTTCAAATGCTCTCTTTTCCTTTCTCTGTTTTTCAGCATGCATCAGCTCCATTCTGAAATACTGCAGAAGAGAATAACATTAAATTACCGTGGAGGACATCTAAATTCACAAACATGGTATAAGAAGCTCTAAGGAGCTACAAATCAGGACTTTGCCAACATCCCACGTTTGTCCAAGAGCCTTGTTTTTTAAAGGTTTGTGCATCTTGCAGGGCTACCTACCCTACGTATATATTCATTTACCACATGTAGAAATTACTATTCTCTAGTCATTCTATAACCCTTAACTTGGCCTCAAAGAAAACTGTGTTCACTATCAAAGGCTGGAAATGCCAAATCTAATCCAGAGAATTATGTCCTAGCAGGCTTTACAGTACTTTAGAAGGGAATTCTGACACATTTATCTATAAACAGTGTAAAAACCTCACTGTATACATAAACACAGGATTTGCTAAACAGCTAGAAAATGCTACCAGTAAAAAAATGGGTTTTCTTTAATATTTTTGACATTTCCCCACGAGAAACAAATTTTTTTCCCTGTTTTCTCAGGCAGATCTAAGGCATACAATTTGCTCCAACTGACCAAGTAACTGTTCATAAAAGAAAACCAGGAACTCACTTCTTGGTAAAGTTTTGGGCACTCAGGATGGAAGCGCAGAGCACGAAGGAACAAGTGCCTAGCACTTTCTGATGAGAGTTGTGTCTCCATTTCCCATTTTGCTGCCATAATCCACAGTGCTGCAACAGATGGTCCAAGTAAATTCATTTTAAGGCAAAGCAAGCAGCTAGTCATGAGAACTCATTTTGGAGCTACTTCCCAGGATGCACAGGTTGGTTTTGTTCAATGTACCCACTTCAACCTAATTCATGAGCTCAGCAATGGAATAAAACTGATTATCTCCCCTGTAAAAGTAAGTTAAAGGTCAGATCTAACCAGCTAAGCAGATACAGGAAGTTTAATCTGGGATAGCTACAGATCAAGTGATGCCTTTAAAAGCCAAAAAGCAGCCATGAGTATTTAACATCTCCTACCTCTGAAACATTTACCCAGTTCCCAGTCTACCTAGGAAATGGTCCTTCAGACCATGGGACTCCAACCTCACACCACCTCCTGATTGCTCAGCACAATTCCCGTCAGAGCCTTTTTTTGTGAAGTAGTAGCAAGGCAAAGAAGAGACAGTAGAACCTTTTTTACCCCAATAGCTTGAACTGAGATCTACAAGAACTTAAATCAGCACTATACAATCTATACAGTCATTTATGCAGCACTAATAGTTTCATTTACCTGGTTTATTGGGATGAATGGCCAACATGGTAGAAAACACCTTACTAAGCTGATGTTTTGCATTCTGTAAAAGAACAAGTTCTGTTTTACTCACTCAAGTATCAAACTGAACCACCAGCACCAAAGTTTCTTTACAAAAGTTTACAAGTTGTAATGCAACAGTACTGGAAAGGACACTTCTCTACTACTGTAGTTTCAGTAGAAAGTTTATCATGTATTTGTTCAATACTGACCAGCTTTCAAATGTTACCAGACTAGATTAGCACAGTTAACTCAAACCTTTCAGAACTACACAGATAACACAAATGTTCCTTGTATCACAAACCCCCAGTCTCACTGACAACCTTTGAGATACAGACTGCATTTTTCTTTGGCTACTTGCATTACTATGACAAGGTCACCTTCTTCAGTACAGGAATGACAGCAACTGAATGCTAACAACAACACAAAGACTTGCACAGGTAAATTTACAAAGTACAGAATTGCCAGAATCAGACTTTTCATCTTAGCTTCTGTAAGCAATGTTTGGAACGAAATCACTGCACAGAGAGGTGATCATTCATTCCAGAGAAGGTATAACCACTATGATGATTCTCCCAAGGCAAATGGTGCTCCAGATTCACTACAATCAGCCTCACCTTTCCCACCTGTAAGCACCAAATTTCAGACCAATTCTTCTGAATGAAATGCTACGCTTACACACATCAGTGAAAACCCCAGGCAGCTCCAGAACTGTTCAGCTCTCAAACAGCTCCAACTGTCTCCAGATGTCAAAACTATTTCAGTATTACAGCATGTGGCAGTGAAGTTTATACTCCTGTCTTGTAATTCAAGTTCCAGACGCCTGATTAAACACCAATCCAGCATCTCAACTCAGGTAAGATTAACATTTTGAAAACTCACCCACTGCTTGCAAAATGCAACATGGGAAAGCCAAAGCTGGACATCATCCTGTTGGAAATGCCAAGGAGAGAAAAATTAACCTTACAGTAAGACACTAAATCACTTGGACAATAAACAAAAAATACACTCTTGGTCCAACATGCAGAGAGAAGGAATTCTGAATTTCAAAATCCCTTTTTCCTAGATCTTCAAACTGATGAAAAACATTCAAAGAAACCCACTGGTCTCACCTCAAGATACACCCTCACAGCCTCCAAATCAAATCAATGTTACTCTGAACACAACAGAGCACTCCCTGTAACGGTTCTGGAGACACCTCATTTAGGTTTTACCATTAGATGTATCAAGACAATATTTTCCTAAAGCAACCAGAAGTTATTTTCATTTTGTTTCTAGTCCCTGCAAGCAGATAGACCAAATTTACATTGCAGCACATGGCTCTAGAGTTGAGGACTAAAGATTGAGAATAAACAAACAGCGTACGTGTACAAAAAAGTCTATTTGGTACAAATGATCTACTTCTAGGATACTGCTCACTGTAAAACCAAACATCTACTTTGTTTTTCTACTACTTTCTTCCATATTATTGTAAATATCCGGTGGCAATATCTAGATAATTTTACCCATCAAAGGGGCATTTTTTAAAATCAACAAACTTACTTTCCATTTTCCTGTAGCACGATTGAAAAGGCCATGGACTCTATGCAGAATAGAGTTCTCAATTTCATCCTTCTTAAATGAATATCCAATACGCTAAAGAAAAAAAAAAAAGTATTAATTTTATTACAACAGAAACTTTGGCATAAATTATTTTTTGATCTAAATAATGGATAAACTTACTGCTCTTCTTTTCTTGATCAGTTCCAGCAGATTAATTTCATACTAGAATGGGGAGAAAACAAACAAACAAACATTTAAAAGCAAATGAGGACACACAGAACAGTAAGAGATAAAAAAAAAAAACCCAGTTAAGTTTTCTATAGCTAATCAGGTGGACAATAAAAATTGCATCCAGATAAATATGAGCAGCTTCTTTCAGCCAGATCACTACATTTCTAAGGCTGACTGAAAGTAAACGTGAGTATTTGTATTGCATGAAGTATTTCAGACTTGGGCTGTTAGCACCCCACGGATTCCTCCAATCATAATGCACAAGCCAAACTCCTAATGCCACGACAAAGTTAATTACACCTAATTTACACAGCACACCTGGGAACTGGGGTCTCGGCATCCCTGGAGAGAAAAAACTGGTGCTGGGTCTGCACCGTGAGTTCGCGCGCTCTGCCCCAAGTAAAGCCCACCTGAATATAATTAATAAAATCCTCCTTCCGAAGCGCTCTCCTCTGTATTTTGTACTCCAGCGCCGAGGCCTTCCTCAGGACGGCCCTGCGGGAAGGGGAAATCAGCGGGAGAAGCCAACCCGGCCGCGCCGCCTGCGCTCCACGTCCCTCTTCGGCCCCGCCAGTCCCGCCGCCGCGTCCAGCCCGGCTCGACTCACCTGACCTCCTTACGCGTGAACAGTCCGACCCGCTCCAGCTGCTCGAGCTCCGGGACGCGATCCTCCAGCCGCTGCTCGATGCGCTCCGCCATGGCAGCAGCAGCACCCGCAGATCCTCAAGCGTGCGCACGGCCCGGCGCCACTTCCGGCCGCACAGCTCCGCCCCGCCCACCGCCTTCCGGGGCGGGGCCGCGCCGCTCTGCCGCCCCCTGCTGGCCCCGCCGCCTCCTGGCGGCAAACGGCAAAAGCCCGGCGAGGGGAGCCCGTGGGGTGGGGACGGGATGTACCGGCACCCCAGTGACTGGTCAGACTGGAACCGGCTCCAGACAGAACGGCTCGGGAGTGGGAAGAGCTCTGTTGGTCAGGGGGGCTCGGAGCAGGGAGGAAAGACGGGCGGCAGCACAAAGTACCGGGGGCACGCCGAGTGCTCCTCTGCGGCATCCGCTCCAGCCGAGGACGATGTCTGGCACCGACCCAGGCTTGGGTGAGGGGACATCGCCCCCGGAACCGTGCAAGCACATGGCTCTCTGATGGGAATCCTCCCAGGATAAATGGCTCTTCCCCTCTCACACGGCACCTTTCTTCTGAGAAAATTAACAATATAACCTGTTGATGTTAAATTTCTGTTTCTTAAATGAGGGAAGTCCCAGAAAATCAAAAAAACATGGCAGTGAGAGATAATTTTTTTGAGAGTTTCTTTAAATACATATTGTCCACAGCAGTATATTCTTCTGCTCATGCTGTGAGTTGTCACTGCCATCACTGAGCTGGTAAGAGATGGAACCACACCTTTGAGCCCGTGCTGCCCTGGTGGGACCATTACTCCCTCCCTGAGGAAAAGGCAGGAGCTGATTCTCTGATGAAGTGCAGGAGGAACAGGCAGTGAGCTAAGGGCAAGAGGACTTCTGGCACAGCATCTTCCTTGTGTAATGGACAGAAAAAGCTCTGGGTGATCTTCCCCTTTTATTATAGAAGAACAGCTTAAAAAGCGTTGCCGAGCACAGAGCAAGAACCCGAGCAGCTGACTATTAACAACGCACATAAGACAAAACCCCTCACAAGAACTATCAAGAATAGTGGCATTTTTTTCACCTGGTATAACTTGGATTCATGGTGGGTTTTCTCAACATTGGGTGCCAAATTAAAAAAAAAAAAAAAGAATTCTTAGTGGGAGAGGTTTAGCAACATGTCACTGTGACAGGAAACAGTGACACTCTTTTCTAGGAAGTGATCAAATGGGAAAGCTACCAAGAAATGGAGAGGCACCATCCACTCACAAGACCAAGATCTACTGAGTTCAGAGCTGGGTGGCTGAGGCAGCTCTGAATCACAGTGGTCTCACCCACCTCTCAAGGACAACAGCAGCTCCTAGCACTGGATATCCACCCCAAGGGCTCCCACATCCTACCCTGACCTGCCAGAGGCCGTGGTTTGGTGTGTTACAGTGCTATTGAATTCACCTCTATATTCACCTCACAGTATTCACAATAGAACTGGCAAAATCCAGCAGCTGCCTCAAGTCAGTTGAGCCATCCCTGCAGTGGAAGGAGGAACAGCTGGATGAGGGATGGAGCGGGGACTGGCACAGCCATCCCAGCACATACCAGTCCCACTTTCACAAGTGGGGAAGAGGTTTGTTTGTTTGTTTAGTTTGTTTGTGTTTGTTTTGTTTTGTTTGTTTTTTACAAAAAAACCTGATGGAAAAGCCCCCAGCCTTTCAGTATCTAAATTTCAGTGAGTTCAACTCCCACTGAGTCCACCTTTCAGTAAAGCAGCACAACAGGTAATCCTTAAAGTGTTTGTGTAAGAGTAGTAGTATCAGTAAAATTTAGTACTCAGATTTGGTTTGACTGTTTTTGAGATGTAACAGCTCAAATTGATTCTCATGTAAGACCACAGACTTTACTGAAGTCACACTTAAGGAGGATTACAGGGGCATGAAAAGTGGTGTTAGCCTATGGAATCGCTAAGCAATAATGCAATTAGAATTACCACACTGCATCATTTATCTTCATTTATGTTGATATTTCTGCATCTGATTGCATTCATTTATATTATAAAAGTAGTCTGTATTTAGAGCTTATCAGTCATGGTGAACTTAGACCACAACAGGTAAATGGGAACACTACGTGCAGTGTAAGAGCGCGAAGTCATCACCTGGAAATCTCTGGGAAATCCTATTTCTGCCTTCTTGCTCTCAGTCTTTAAACAATAAGCTCTCCTTTGCCTGAAAACTAGCAGTAACTGCTAAAGAGAGACACAAAAATCAACAGCAGAGCCTTCTCCTGAAACGTTATGGTGGATCATTCTATCAGACTGAAAATACTGTTTTGTGACTAACCTACAATGTTCTGCCACCTGCAGCCAGCAACTCAAACCCCACCACCAAACAGTCCATGGCTGTTTTAACGTAGATGAGAGAAGTGTGTGTACCCTACAGGGCAACAGCAACCTCCACCTTGAACTGTGCCTCCAGGAGAATTTAGTCATATGTAAGGGATCTATCAACAGGTCTTGGATACACGTGAGATTTCTTCACATACCATCCACATACCAATAACAATGTGTGCCCAACAATGCATCTCAGGATGTTAAAACCCTTGTTAGCACTTGTCAAAGCACCACAATGTCACTGGATAGAAGCATATAGGCACGGCACAAACCACTCTGCAGGACCCATCACCGCGGGACTCAAAGAAAGAGTGGTGTGCACCAAAACAATAGACTCCCCAAGTTTCTAGTTTAAGGGCCTAGTATTTCCCACTTAAAAATACGTACAGAGAGAGAAGCAGATTTAAAATACTTAACTACTTGATGACCTCACAGGATTATTTATAACTAAAAAAGATCACAAACCAACTGAAAACATTTTCTGCTCCCTCAGATATCCCTCCTTTCTGCAAGTGGAAAAAGTGCAAAAATGCCTTTCCTTTTCTTCCACCAGCAAAACAATCCTTAGAACAATTAACATAACGGACTGTCAAAAGTGTTCAAACCTAAGTGACAAATGCAGTGAGTGGCAGGCAAGCCCAGCCCGACCCACCAGAACACTGCATGCTGGATTTGTCATGCAAATCAAAATGGAACCTGACATGCTCTTTGTTCATTTTCCTTTCAAAAAATCTACTTTAAATGCCTCCCATGTGCCTTGTTTTGGAAGCTGACATTCCAAATGCATCAGTGCAAATTAAGGGAGGGATCCGTTACCAATAAAGACGTCGCAATACAGAGAGTTTCAACAAATCTTATTGGGAAGACTGGAGAGACAACTGCTGCAGTTTGCACCTGTAGTCACTGAATTTGCTGCTGCTGCTGCTTTCATGAAGTCTGTTCAGAAAAACTCTGTCAGTAGGTCCTTGCAGGAGAAGTTCTGGCAAACTGACACAGCTTAGTATTTATTGATTATAGTCTGCACACAATGGATATATTGTGAAGTAGGAACAATAACGGTCTATTTGCTTTAAGTTTTGTCTGTATTCAAATGCATGATGGTTAGTGTGCATAAGGCAAATATTTAAATTATAAATTTATTTAGATACATCTTATTTGTTTCTGCTATTTTACTACCTGACAGCCTTTTAGAAGCTGCCACCAGATGCACAGTATTTAAGTTAACTTCTATTATATGAAGATGCCTTTTAAACAAGGACAGTGATGTTGTGACCTCATGAAAATAATGGGGAAACTTCACTGGCTTCAGCTGAGCCAGTGGTTCATCCTTAGGGATGCATTTTTAACAAAGCCCTCAAAGCATTTACTGAGCATGTGGGGCTTTGGGTTAATAACATATGAACACATCTGTTAATAAAGCAGCTTGGAATTTCCTCTCAAAAACAGACTAACCCAAACTTTGGACTATATTAACTTCCCTGGCTTTGCAATTAAAACAATTTTCATGACTATTTGGTTTTGCCTCTGCCAAAACCAGCAGTCATAAATAAATCTGCATAAACATTGGTTTCATCACCACAGTTCCACTCTGAGCCTCCAAAAATGTGTATTTGAGACTCTGCAATCGGTCAGTTGGACTGCTCCATACCTACATTAATACTGGTACGTGTACCCATCCTGCACAAATGTTATCTTTTCCATTCTGACAGACAAATGCTTATCTTTGTCAGTGAGTTACTTTACTCTTGCAGATTGTTGGCTCTTACCCTGCAGCATTAGACCTGAATACTTCCAAGAATTTCATTCGCTCATCTCTTCTTCAACCGTTACTGGTTTTACAAAAAAACAACTATAAGCATTATTAATTCAATGCCTTAACATAATTGTTATCCAACAATTTAGTCTTACATATAGTCTCTTAAAAAAGGCAAGACCTTTACTTTCTTCTCTGTATTGGCCCTGAACTTTAATTTTTACGAATCAGATTTTTGCTCCTACTCATTTTGAGGCATTGTTTCTTCTCAGTTGCCCCAAGATCTGAACATCGATACACAGGGAATTTTCAGTGAAGGGGAGTGATGCCTCTGGAATTGCTTCCTTGCCAATTCACATCTGGTACTCAGTACAAGATCCATCTGTTTATTCAGGGTCCCCAGGGGCTTGTACAGTAGTGGCTATAAGTATGCCTTTTAATTTGGTTTTGTCATTTGGCTGGTTAGTAAGTCACAGACATCCTGCCTAAGCGCAGCAGGGCAGTTACAACTAGTCAGTCATCATATTCTAGTTGCCAATTCAAAATCCAGTGGAATGCCAGTCACATTTCAACAATTTGTATCAATCGTCTCCTACGTACTCCCAAATTGTCAACACCATGAATTGCTTAATTACCTTTAATTTAATATTATTTCTTTGCACACACATTTATACTTACAATTCCAGAGAGCAGAGTCGTGCTAACCTTAGTTTACCTCACTAACCCATCTAGGTTTGAAAAGTAGGTGGAACCGTGGCATGGCCTTGGGTGATCTATCCTAAGTAAGAAAGCAGGTGAAGACAGAACTTCCTCAGAGTGAAAACTCTCATCTGTTAAACACAAAGGTATAAGTACCAGCATCAACTAAACTGGCACGCTGAAGAGCAGAAATTACGCCACATACAGATTATTTCTCCTTCCAAAATGCAGGATTAAGATTGGTAATAATTTGCCTCCTGCTGTGTTTCTCACCTGCTCTCTGGAGATGTGTTTAGTGCGGTAAAAGTACTTTGACCACAGTCCTTGCAACAACCAGTAAAACTACTTTTGGAGTATGGATAATTCAGATTGCAGTGTACAGAAACTTATGTCTGAAGCATCATTCCAAAACCAAGATAAACTCCTCTAAAAGCCTCTGAATCAACCTCTAGCACATAAAACCACCAAGCAAAAATAAACCATTAACTGAGAATTGGGAAATAAACTTCACTGTGGAAGAGTCACGAAAAATATATTCAAATACTACTAAGAGAACCCCAAGAAACAACACCTAGGCACACATTTCTACTAAGAAATAATGACTAGAAATTATCACTTATTGTTCACCATGTGAACGCAAAAGATAGGTGACTCAGTGGGGCAAAACATAATGTGCATTCACTTTTCACTCCCTACAATAACTCAAGACATGTAAGCAACCTGCTCGCTGAAAGCTGTGCATTATGGGTGCATTAAGATTCCCTGAGGGCCAAGTTCCTTGAGCACTGTGCTCCTGGAATACATTTCAACAGCTCTGTACAAAAGCAGTTCCCAGCCAAACACATGAATGAGAATCACAAGTGGCTGCTCTGTCAATCTTCTGCACATTCAGAGCTATACATTCAGAGCTATACATCAGAATACTCAGATTGCTATGTCAGATCTCAGCTCTTCCCTTCACAGTGCTTCAGTACAGTTGTTCCGGTTAAGTTTTATTGACTCTTCTTAGTTCCCTGCTTATAAAAACAGATATTAACATGCAGAAAAGCAAACTGAAACTGAGAGCTACCACCCCAACAGCAATACGATCCTGCTATCCTAAATATACCCAGTACTCTCGTGCTGTTACTTCCCAGAAAGCTGCAGATACTCCCTTTCTCTGGCTGCAGTATTATGTAGACTTTGTTTACAAGACACTGGGAAAACACCAAGTGGGAGTTGACTTTTGCTTTCCAAGTAGGTTGGGAAGAGTGGCTTATCTAGTAATTTCCGTGGCCTGATAGTGCTGATTAACGTCAAATCAGGCTGAAAATAAAGAATATGAACTGAAAATTTAATTAATAACAGATGAAATTAACTCAGCATCCAGTGAAGTTTATTTGTGTAATGAAAGAAAGGGATGATACTGTAATGGACCTGTATTCAGGGTACAGCTGGGGCACCCACCTATGCACCTCCTCCTATGCACGGAGTGGGGTTTTTTTGTCTCGGTTCTTCAGCATTTGTGCATTCTCCCTTCTCTAATGGAAAACCTGTGTTTGGTGGGCTGGACAGAGAGTGGGAACCTTAAGTAGAATGGCTACAGGGGTGCTGCAGGCAACCAAGAAGACCACGTAACTGTGAAATGAAGAAAAAAAAAATCATAAAGTGCTATAAAATATGCATGCACTTTCTCACACTTTACTGGAAAGAAGGAAAAATTGCTGCAGTTTAGCCTTTCGGGATGACAGGAATGCTGGGTACATACAGGCTGCAAAAAAAGCATAAAGAAAAGGAGATTGAGAAGTAGCATATGCTTTCAATTTGCAGGAAACAAATCTGATCTTTTGGATATCAAATGAAAATCCCACTAACAGTATGTGGAAACAAGAATGAAGTGGCCATCTCAAGTCATAAAATCTGACATATCATAAAAGCACCTCTGCCAACTACTTCTGCTTTCACTACCAGGGCTTTGTTCCAACAGCAACCTCGGTTCACAAATTACTGTTCCTTCCGTTTATCATATTGAACTTATTAAACTGCCCTTTTGCATTATGTTAGAATATTTTTTTATATCTATAGCAAAAAATTACACTACTTGTCATCATCTTTTACTTTTTCAATGTTATGATTGGGTATCAATTTCAGTAAGATACATTTCACTGCTTGTCTTTTTAGCCTGCTTTATTAGAAAGACATTTTTCACTGGCTTTGCAGATCCCCTGCCATTTGCTAAATATGGTCCACTTTCTTTTTCTGACCTGGTGTACACATATACAGGATTTTTAAAAACTTATTTATTTTTAATAAATGCACCTGGAAAATCTATAGGGGCCTAGGACACAACAGTCTCATGTCATAGCTCATTTGTTCTGAAGAAACCTTCATGATGTCCATCTTTCTAAAAATTAGTATTTTCTTTCTTGCTTCTGATGGTGCTAAATAAATAAAAGTTACTATTTTATGTCCTGTGCTCTTTCAAGCCATCCATACTATGAAGCCCCATAAATGACATCTCAGAGTTGTTGAGGCTCTCCAATTTGAACCCTCCTGAAGTACGTATGAGCAGCTCAGGGCAGCCAATCTATCCAGCTTAAAAAAAACCAAGAGTCTCTCTACCAACTAAAGAAAACAGGCTCAAGCTATCCAAGCTCTACTGTTTGGCCATCAGTCTGATGCTTCCAGAGGGCTCATGCACATGTTTTGTGGTGTGCTGTCCTGTCCCACTCAAGGCTGCAGTCTCATCCTTAGTTCCTCTGTTCACAAGCAGATCCCACTCTAATGCCAGAGATTAATTGCCTAATTAACTTTTTAGCTCCTGTTTGGAAAGTTGCCCTCTGGCTCCTCCTTCTGGTTTTGAAATTTAGAAGGATGAGCCACCAGAAACAGCAGAGGCTTGTAAACAGTAGGGAGGAAACAGGAATAGATTTTAGGTAATAAACAACTCCCAAGGACAGTATTGCAGCCATACAACATCGAGGAGCCTTTCTCACACATACTGCAGTATTTGTTACCTTTTGCTGCTTGGCACAGGGTATCAATGACCTCAAGATCAACCTCTGATCACCTGAAGATGCTCTTCATTTGGTGTACCTGTTATCTAGTCTAGGAGTTCCACAGACTGACAAATACCCAATGCATCAGAAGGGTCACCAGGAGGTCCCCTGGTATGAAGGGTGAACAAGCTACATATAAGGTCCTCAAAAATGTACAGTGCACCTAACATTGCCTCTTCTAGTAAACTGGAGAGGGAATGTAGCCAATAAACACATAATCTGAACATTTATCTCAATGTGTGTGGGGTGTAGATACATATTTCCTTAAAACATAATGTTAGTAACAGACAATTTGAGACACCACATTAGAATCCCCTCTGTTAATAATGTAAGGCACATGTGGTTTTCCTCTTAAGGTTTATCATTAAGTTCATTTTCCTTAACACTAAGAATCAGAAGATAAACTGAGACTATATAATGGGAACATCACAATTGTTATCCATCATCACAATTCACAGCTGTATTTCCCAGACAGGCCCTTTTTAGCCTACTTGTTCCATGACTCTTGGAAAAAAAAAAAAAAAAAAAAAAAAGCGCCTTGCAAAAGCAAGCAAATAGAACAGTATGGCTATCGAAGCCTTTGCTGCATTGAGCTTGACGCACCACTGATAAGGATTTGTTTAAATAAAGCTAGTGCTGAATTCTCCCCTTGCACAGTTGGGCTTATCACAGACGCGAGATACTCTGAGAGCTGGCCCTGCAGGCCTGTGCTCGGCTGCGTGTGGGCAGCTCTCGGGACTGCAGGCAGCCACCGCAGCACTTGTCTTTCCCAGAGAACAAAGTAGGTCCTCATGAAGCAGAAGAAGGTGGGAATAAAACCAGATAGAAGCATTTTACCTCACGCTTCAAGTCTCCCAGCACCTATGGGCGATTTCTTCCCCCGTTTTCTGAGGAAACCTCGTAGTTAAGGCTAAAGCTACGGGATACCAGCAGGATCTCACGTCCAACCCAGTATGACCACAAAAACAATACTGATTTATATACAAGCTTCTATTTGTACCAACGTGGCTCACTCAACGATCGAGCACCAGCTCCCGCGGCAACGGAGCAGCCTCTCAGTGGCGCCGCCACCGCACAGGGGACGGCTTCCCTCAGGCGAGAGGGGCACCAGCTACCTAGGCGGCCACGGCAGGCGCGGGAAAGGGGCATGGAAACCCCGGAGCTCCGGGCAAAGCAGCGGAACAAGGTGCGAGGCCGGGGGAAGAGCAACCCAAAGGGGAACGGGCCGAAGGAGAGCGGCCCCCGCTTGTCCGGCCCTCGGCAGCAGGCGGAGGCAGCCCGCTCTACCCAGCATGCCCCGCGCCGGAGGGCGAGCGGACCTTTCCCGCGAATTCAGTTCAAAGGAGGGGGAGGGGAGAAGCGCCAAGCGGCGGAGCGCACCGACCAACCAAACTCTTCCAGAACCATCCGTGCGTCACGCGGAGGCGGGCCCCGCGCCGACCAATGAGGCGGTGCGGCGCCATCTTCGGAGCCAATGGGCGAGTGGGGGAGGCGGGCGCGTCGTGGTCGTCGGGTTCGGCTGGTCGTAGCGCTGAGGAGAGCGGAGCGGAGGAGACTTAGAGGAGTTGGAGCTCGGCGCTTCCCCTCCCCCCGCCTCACCCCACCCGCCCCAGCCGCCCCCTCCCTCCCCGCTCGGTCTCCGTCCTGCCGGGGCCCTCTCGGGGGCCAGGCCCATGGCTCCTCAGAAGCACGGTGGAGGTGCGGGGCCCAGCTCGGGCTCCGCTGGCGGCGCCGCCGGAGGAGGAGGAGGTGGCGGTGGAGGCGGCGGCGGCGGCGGTGGGGGGTTCGGGGGCTCCGCCGCGGCGGCGGCTCCTGGCGGCAAATCCGGTGGTGCCGCGGGCGGCGGCGGCAGCGGCGGAGGAAGCGGTTACTCGGGCGGTTCCTCGGCCTCCTCGGCGGCGGCGGCAGCGGCGGCGGCGCTGCCCCCCGTGAAGAAGCCGAAGATGGAGCAGATCCAGGCCGACCACGAGCTCTTTCTTCAGGCCTTCGAGAGTAAGTACCGGCCCGGGGGAGGAAGTGGGGGCCCGGGCCGGCGGGACCGGCTGGGGCCGCCGCAGAAAGGGCGGGAGGAGGAGGAGGGAAGGGCTGTGGAGAGTAGGGGCTTCCGGGGGTAAACACGGTCGGGGGAGGGAGGGAACTGGGACCGGAGAGGAGGGCGAAGGGGAACGTGGCTGGGGGAGGAAGGGGGCTCCGCCGGGGAGGCGGGGGCCCGGCGGGTCTCGGGCGGAAGCGCGAGGTTCGGGGGCCGGTGTGCGGGCCGGGTTGGCGAGAGGCTCCCAGGGCCGGGGCCCGCGGGGTGGAGGGCGGGGGTGTGCGTGTGCCTGCGCCCAGCCGATGAACTTGGTTTCTCAGTAACAGTTCCCATCAGGCTTTCGGGGAGGCTGGTTCTCTTCCCTCCTCTAACAGTCCTTGGGGGCATGGCGAGTGGGGAACGAGGGGGCTCTTCCCTCTTTACCGACTGCTTTTCGAGCCCCTTTCAGGGACAGGATGCGATTGAGACTTCACTGTATTTGGTTTTTCTTTGTCTGGCAATAATTGTCCCGTAGTTGAGATTTCATATTGGAAATTTGACCTTTGCGACCCAGCCATCACCCTGTGGCAGCTCCACATAGGAGGAGAATCCCATTGGATGCACCAGAAAGTTGTTTATGGAAATCGGATTTAAAAGCACAGTGTAGCACTAAACTTGGGTTGTACAAAAATAGATTTTAGTGTAATTGCTTGGATTTGTAGGAAATTTTTAATGTCCTAATCAAGAGATGATCCAGTTCTGGGATTGGTGCTGTCATTGCTTATACTGGCTTGCTATGGATGGTGACAGCGTTAGAGAAGGTGTTGGAGTTCTTGGTGGTGTCTTAAATTCTTAATAATGTGCAGTCCTTTGAACCATATCCCTGTTAATGAAGCTATATGTTCAATAAATACTGTACTTCAAATAGGTCAAGTGGCAAACGAGTTTTAAGAGGTTAGCTCAGTGTCCGAGATGGGGGGGAAAAAAATTCTCTTGCCCATGCCTCAGTCTGTCAGACTGGGGAATTGTAGAGCTGTGCAGGTAGTGATCAGGAGTAAGTTACGGCATTAAATGTATCACAGTGTGGTAACTCCTGTGAATATTGTGGGAAAACTGCAATAAGTAATTACTGGATTAGAAAAAATCCTAACATGTAGTGTTCAATCATGTTCTTCATGAATGTTGCTGTCCCATTTCAAGGTCATATGCTAGAAAAAGATATAGCTTTATTTTAAACTTTAGCTGAGTAACACAGGCTTCGGAAACACGCCTGTCTGCAGGTGGAAAAGCGTGCTTAAGAATTTTTCTACTTGGATAACTAAAGTGGAAGTAGCAGTACACTGTCTTTAAATTACATCCTTGTGAATGTAATTTAATGTTTTCATACTTTTTCTAAATTATAATTATGTCAGGAGTTATTTGAGACTAAAAACCGCAGGATTTTTCTATAAAAGTTGTGACTTTTTTCACTTTCTTGCAAAGTGCGTGTGTCTTCTATCTTGATTTGAAAAATAGTTTTATTATGATAATTCACATTAAGCAGAATTTTACTGGTTTTCATCAGGCTTCTAAAAGGAAATAGTCTGATTATTTTAAGATTTGCTTCTCTAGTAGTAACGTATCTCTAATAATAGGTTCTCTGGGGTCTTACACTCCTAAGTGTAGAAATAAGGCTGAATCCTATCTTTAAAGAGGGATGAAGGATATAAAATACTATCCTTTTAAACTTCCAATCGCATACTTCAGTAAATGACAATATTTCAAGCTATTTGAAATAGATGTTTTGCAGTCATATGAAAAGAAAGTGTTATATTTCTTCAAAAATAAATGTTTGTTTGTTTTCTGTATGTGGGAAGTGGCAGCAGTGTTAGCTGCCTTAGCAGGGGTGTCAAGGCATTCTCTATTTTCTTTTTCTTTCCACTTTGTGTTTTATCAAGTAATTTTCAAGTTTCGTGCTGGCATTACCTAATGGAGCTGGGGTTTATTTCAGTTTTGAAAGGGTGTATTTCAGTTTAGATTGGAATTCTTGTTCATGAAAACCTGATCCAGACAAAAAACTTTTTTTTTGTCCTGATTTAGCTGAATTGGTTAAAACTAAACCGGAGGACTTTTCCATAAGCAAGTCTTGATCTTTTGAACTTTGGTTATTACATGTATTGCAAATGATGCTACACTTTCCTGTCAGTATTGTGTGACTGTATTATCCTTCCTCTATTTGTACTTTGAAACAGTACCTGCTTTACTAGAATCAACATTTTTTTTCTGATTCTATGAATAAAAAAGGTTTTGGAAATGAATTTCCTAGCTTAGAATGATCCATAATGTGTCTCAAGTCAACTGACAGTCCCTCCTCTTGTTTTGGTACCTTGTGCAAGTGACCTTGGTACTTTTCCAGAAGGATAAAACAATCCCATACAAAAGTGTCCAACTATGTAGATTTAATATACTATTTTGGTGTCGTATTATGTGTATTCCTTAACTTCATGAGGAAAACTTACCTATTTGACACTAGGTTATAATACGTTGAGGTATTCTTCTGCCCTTTTGTCATGTAAAGCCTGTAAGAAACATACTTCGCGGAAGGCAAGAGCTTGTAGTTGAATTGTGACCACTGATTTATTGTAGCTTAAACAAGAACTTGCTCTGCATTATGCAGTAGGTGGAGTAACCTTTCGCTTGTTAACTTGGAGTTATTTGGACATCACTTAAATGATGGGTTTTGTGATAATTGTTTTTTAAAAATCAACAGGATAAATTAAATACTTTTTCTCATTATAGGGCTGTCTTTCTGGAGGTATAAGGTACATTAGATAACACGTGTTTCTTTTTCCTAGAACCAACACAGATATATAGATTTCTACGTACCCGGAATCTAATAGCAGTGAGTAAATTGTCATTAATCACTCTACTTTGAACTTGTAGGAAATTTTAATTAAAGCATAACCTTTTTATTTTCTTTTTTTTTTCCCTGCAGCCAATTTTTTTGCACAGAACTCTCACTTACATGTCCCACAGAAACTCCCGAACAAATATCAAAAGGTAAAATTATTTTTTGAAAAGTAATTCTAAAATGTTAACCAAGTAGCAGAAGTCTACAAAATAGCGGAGGATGACCTCCTCTTTTTGTGAGGTGTGTAAAATATGACCTTTTCTTTGTGAGGAACTAAAAAAAAAAAAAAAAACAAAACCAAAACATAGGTCAGTTTCCAGTTGATTTCTGAGACCTAAAAACTTTCCTGCAATGTTAAGAGTGTGTGTTGCTTTATGCTTGTGACTTCTGTTGATACTGGGAGTACTCAAACATGGATAACTATCTGCAGAATCTTAACTAATTCTCCCATGTTTATATTCTGTTTGGGGGGAGAGTATCTTAAAAAAACCCAAAGAAAACTGTAACATCTGAGCTCTTGTAATCAGTGGTGCTTGATTATAATCATATGAAACATTTGATTTTTAAACTGTAACCTAATCGCTTACTTAAAACCAAAAATACCCAAACCCCAACCAAAAAAACAAACAGAGAACTATTGGTTTTATTAGTCTTGGAAGGATCCAGTAAAAGCTGAAAAGTGAAGGAGGTCGGTTTATAGTATTTTACCAAAAAATCCAGCAAACACTTTAAAAAGGTTGCTTTGAACTAGCTACAGCTGAGAAATGAGCTATGGCTTTGACACTGCAAATAGTCATTCCTGTCACGTGAGATTCTACAGCTGCCAGTCAATAGACTTCAAAATACATAAATACTGCAGAGTGAGAAGTACAGTGTACATTATTTATTGGCAGAATTGCAAAGTCCTTTCAGTTACTCACCCCCCCCTCACTGAGAATCATTTGTTATACTTTGGATTTTTTTTTTTTTTTGTAGCCTGAACACTTTTTAAAATTACTTTAACACTGAAGTTCTTACTGCTTGGAAACAGTTGTTGCTGAAGTGAAATACTTAATCATGAATGCTTAAGGAATAGCAATAGAATGTGATTATGCAGGTAATTCTAATTTAAACTATATTTGTATCTAAGAAGAGTAATACCCAAATTATTTACTGAGCAATTCGGAGATAAAACAGATTTTGTACATTTTTATTTAAATTAAAGAAGGCATATTTGGCATTCTCAGATCTCTTGCATAGTGTTTAATGTTCTTGTCATTAACATTAATGTTATAATATGACATTTTCTTAAAACTGAAGCCATAACATAGAACTTCAGGAACTTAGGACAGGTAATGATAAGCTTGGATTTATATATTTTTTTTTTTAACTTGAAGTTGCTGCTTACTTTTTCTTCCAAAAGTTATCAAAGTGAATTGTTTTCTTATTTTAAAATAGGGCAGAGCCAACTTTTATGAAATAATGTTGAGTGTGTTTTGGGTTTTGATGTATTAACTTACATTCGATTGCATTCATATGTTCTTTCACCTGAGTCTGTTTCTTTGGATATCTACTGTAGTTGCTGGGAAACAAGAAATGGTACTTTGCATGTACATTGTGTTGTTCAGTGTTCCAAATTCCAGTTCAAATTCAGCTGCACAAGTAGTGCTTAGTTTCTCTTTGAAACCTATTGATTTTTACTAGTTCAAGTAACACTTCGGTTTAAAACTGTGATTTTAGTTAAGTAGTGGTCTAATAGCAGACAGGTTAATAGCCCTTTCACTCACTAGGTTTCTGTCAATACTGTCTTACTGAAATCATTCTGGTAATTAAGTCTAGGAAGATTAAGTAAAACATTTCAGTATGGTGTTTTTTTTTTTTTTTTTTTTCTATAAAACCCCAATAATGCAACAGAAGTGGGCTAGCATAGTTGAGAAGGAAAAAACAGAAGATAATTGCAAGGAAGTGTGGTGCTCTTCCCTGGCTTCTTCCCTCCCACTTCTCCATTCTCTCAGTGCTGTGGTCCTTCTCTTTCAGCCTAGTTAAAACCACGTCAGTTGTAGTTCAAAGGTAGTTTGGACCACTCGGATGTAGTGGTGAATCTGGGAGACTGTGGTAGAACAGTATTGATCGAGCTTCCAAGGGAGGCGAGCAGGATAGTTGTTTTGCCATCTGAAACACTTTCAAATGTGCACAAGATCTTAGTTGCCACTCTTCATTCAATAGAAAAGGTATGTGATGCTGTTATCCTGGTGAAAGAAGGGCTTCAAAAGAGGAAAAATACCTGAACTAGAGTAGATCTTCCTGAGGCTTATGAAAAAAATATGTATCTAGCTTCAGCATAGTAAAAACGTCAGTAGAGTTCTCTTTGGAAAGAAGCGTCATTTGGAACTGCATTGTTAGACTGCTTATGTGGACTATGACTACACATGTATATTAATTTTATTCCTCTAAAAATTCTTAATTCCACCATTTTTAAACTGCTGATCATTGTTTTGATTGTCATTTCAGTCAACAGTAGCCTATGTAAATATGAAGATGTTCTCTCCAAACTTTGTAGACCTTACCAATCACAATAGTAATTACAGCTCCACATCTTTTATCTCTAGCTCTATGGTAGTATGAGAAAAATGCCAGACAAATTTATCACTTAAGGAGGTAGGGAAGCAAAACTGCATTTTTACCAAGAAATTATACATTGCCTTTGGTCTGAATGTTTAATACTGCAAAAATGTTTATAAATACCAGGTTGCTTAGAGTGTATAGAAAAATGTTGATGGAGAATATGTTAGTAGACATATGTGAACTTAGGCTAGAACAATAATGAAGGTGCTGCTTGTTGGAGAGGGGATACACTTTGGTCTAGTGAGATTTAATGGAGAATTGAAATGGGCTTTCTCCCTGTGGGTCTGTCTTCAAGTGTTACTATATCATTTGACCAAATGGTGGCACTGGAAAGAAGGTACTAACTGTTAATAGAAGTTACTTTCCATACGGTATTTTGATAAAGGATTTTTTTTATTATTATTTTGGTAGAGTAATGGCAATAATTACTTTGTTAATTATTATTGTACTTGACTGGAGTAAGACTGGGTGGAGAAAGGAATGTGCAAGATGTGCATACTTGTAGCACAAGTAAATGCTACTTGAAAATCCTGGGTGTTAGGGATGGTTATTAGAAAAACTTAATTTTGTCTGTTATCCACGGGAACGTGGTAACAGCATAGTAATTCAGTTTAAAGGGATTTCTGTGTTTTTGTTATGTTCTTAAGTTAAACTCAAAGGCAAAATTTTGATTTAATGTTTTGGGGGGTTTTTTCTGTTTTTAGTTCAGAAAGATTTTTAGGAGGACTCTTCTTGCTTTAACTAAGCTGAGTTTGACACTAGGAAAGGTTGTGTCCTTGTTCTTCCTGGATCAATAGTGCTCAGAAATACTCAATTCAAGCTGTGTCAGTTTTAGGATAATTGATGAAAAATTGTTAAACTTCCCCCCCTTACTGAAACATGTTTGTCTGTTAGCTGGTTTCTGAATCATATTCTGCTCATGACCTACCATTGCTCTAGAGCTGTTTTAAGCAATTCCTTAGTCTGAAGAAAGTCTTCTAAAGAGAAGTGCTACTTGCTGTTCTACAGAACAGTGTCTGATTCTGATGACCTTGCACCAAGTGCACGGAAACTTTTTTACCTTAGAAACTGGAAATTTCAGCAAATTTCTGTGTTAACATCTCTTGCTTTAAAGCTGAGCATTGCAATGTTCGTTTTACTAATCCCACATTTTAGTGTAGGTGTGTCAGTTCTTGAATCTGTCATCTGTGGGAACCTCGGGCTGAGTAGAGCTTTGAATCAGTGACTGTTTACTACACAAATCATAATTATTTTTCTCCTCATTACCTGACTGCAGCCATGTACTTGCGTAGGGTTTCTTCTCCAGTGTTACTATTTAGCCACTGTGTGATGTGTAACTGTCAGAATGTGGGCAATGTATGACATCAGTGTTTCTTGGGTCAACATATATCTGTAGATGTTGCTTTGCTCTTCCCCAGAGCACGTAGTTGTTCCCCCCACAAACAATCTGGTATTTGGCAACAGGTAATAGTCTCCTTATTTCACTTTTCTAAGATAAAAATGTAAAGGAAGGATGCCCTCACAGCTCTTGCATTGTCACTCACTTTCCTTTAAAGAAAATTGAAGGACTGTTCTGGAAACTATTGAATGACTTTTGTTCATGAGTGAACTTTATTTAGAAATTAACATTCAATTGTATGTGTGGTAGAACAGGCTGAACATATGAGCACAAACAGGCTGATGTCAGAATTATGGAGAGAAATAATTTGAAGTTATTATTCCCTATGACAGCATTGCCATTGGTTGTCTCATCCCCCATGTTTCCTGTGTGTGTGCTGGAGAAGTAGCTTCAGAATTCACTGTTCTTTGTATTGTGTCTATTCAATATAACTTTGTGAAGGAAGAAGGGGTGGGTTTTTTATTAATTAGGGGTTTTTTTAACTGTTTTGTCAGGATTTTAAGTGTTTTTCATTAGTATGCTCAAGGTTAAAATAGTTGTGGCAGAAGAGCTAACACGTAAGTTCCTAGTTAGGTATAAGTGTCACTAAAGCAGGAAGATCTTTGACCAAAGCTGAAATGTGCTTAGACACGTTCACTGCAAGGTTTGAATATGGTGCTGTTAAATGATACTTCTTATGAGCAGTAGGATTACTTCTGAAAGGTCTGGTTTTCGTTCTTTGTGTTATTTTGATACTGCTTGAGGAGCTGTTGCAGTTGTGTCCCTACAGCATTGGTGTGCTACTAGGTGTAAAAAGGGTGCTTTTGGAACATAAGGCTAAAACTTGTATATATAGACAGTTTTAGATTGAAAACCAAATCAAAAGTTTAGAATGAATAAATTCTCCTGTGATGTATTATGGGAATAGTGGCTGTATGAAACAATTCTTTCTGCATTTTCTTCACAGGAAAACATTCAAAGTAGATGAGATGTTATCAAAAGTAGAGAAAATGAAGGGAGAACAAGAATCTCACAGGTACTGTCCTGCATATGTGTTTGTGTGTATGTACAAATGAGTGCATGTGCTAAATCAAGTCTTCTTCATTCATAAAATCAAAGTGCTAAAGAGTAACAAATAGAAACAAGGTACTTAACTATTTGAAATAATGCTTCCAAAGACTTGAAATATGTGCACATGTACTGGTCTCTTGAAAACTGTGAGAAAAGCAGTATCAGGGTAAACTTTCAATATTTGTTGTGCCATTTCTTAAAATGTTATATAGAAGCCTCAGATATGTATTTGCCTTAATTCTTATTTTATCTTTTAAGACTGTCAGTTGTAACGAATCTCTGTGTGCTGGAATAAAAAAAAATCTTTTTTATCCTAATCTGTCTTTGCTATGCCACCTTTTTGCCATCATTACAAATATACCTGGTGTGTCGTTTCTTGATGAGTTTCCTAGTGCTGAATGGTATAAACAGCTTGTTGAGAGGTGATGTAGTATACAGTGTGGTTGTGATACTTGAGCATGATTGATGACAGGTCATACCTTTGAAAAATTGTATTCTTTATGTATGAATTAAACACTTCAGCTTTTGTGACAGTGTTATGATGGAAATTAACCAATTCATTGTAAGATGTCCAGAATAATTTTGTTCTAATCTATATAATTCAGTCAGAGGTCTGTTTTAAACCTGCAGGTTGGGTTTCTGTTCTTTTTTTGGTAGAAAAACTGTAGATAAGCTGCCATGCCCCTTCTCTTTAATGTACTGATAATGAAATGCAAACATTTTGGAAATTTTTAACCCAAACCAGATATCTTAGACTGACCTAAGTTGCTAGAATGGGTGAGAACCTATTGAGATGGGGTTTTTATTTTTGGTAGTGTTTGCTTAGTTTTTAACCAGCTGTTCATTTTTCCATAACATTTGCAAATAATTAGACTACCTCAGAGGTAGCCGTGCTAGATACAATTTAGTCTGTTACAAACTTAGAAATTTTGTGTTCTAAGAAGCTATGTAGATTTTCTGTATATTATTTTTTCTTAATTATTGTTTGTTCTATATATTTTGAATGCTTGTTAGGTAAACTTTCTGTGCTGAAGGCTCGTGATGAAGCAAAATAGAATGCTGATTTGGGGGGGGGGGGGTTGTGCTTTCAAAACCTAGATTTTCAAAGCCTAGATTTTTTTCTGGAAAAGTAGCATGGATGAAGGATGCAGCTTGGTACAGATGCAGTCTTTTGAATGCTCAAGCTGTTGGGCACTTTCACTAATCATCTCGGTGCTCTCAGGAGTGTTTGTGTTTAAAAATAGGCATTGGATGTCAGGTCGTATTTTCCTGAGAAGTCAGTGAAAGGTGCTCAAAATTGTGTGGTGGTCTAGTGTAACAGATGATGTTCTGTTCAATATTGTGTACTTCAGAATCTTAAGTGGTTTTGAGACCCATTTTGATCTAGGTTTATGAATACTTGCTTTAAGCTGAAATGTATTCTGAATTTAACAATTTGGAAAAAAAAATGGATCTACAGTCAGCAGGATAGTCCAGGCTGTGAGCTGTGAAACTAAATAGATGCAATTATTATTTTGAATGCATATTTTATGGATGATCTGGACTTTGATGTGACTGATAATCTTTATTTCTGAGGCTGTAGCTTCCCTGTTGTAAAGATTATGCTTATCAAACTTAAAATTATTGTTAAATAGAATTGGTAAAAAAATGTGTGGTTTGGAATGAAGTTCTAGAAAAATTTCACCAAGCTATAACTTCATTGTAGTTCTGCCTCTTGTGTGGGCCTGTCCTCAACATTGGTGAACCAAGTGGAGTGGCTGATGTCAGAATGCTAACATTTCCTTTTTTTTTTTTCTCCCCCTCTGTTTAGCTTATCTGCTCATTTGCAACTTACGTTTACTGGGTTCTTCCATAAAAATGGTATGTTTGTTAATTCATTCATTATACTGTTAATTTGTATAGCACCTTTGAAATTAGTATATATCTATGGGGATATCTGAGTATTTTGAACCTCTGGTATTTGGATGAAGATTTAAGCTTACTTATGCTCAGACTGTCCCATTAGTTACAATACTGTCAGTAGCACTTTAAATTTGTTGTAGTGTTAAGCAGAAAAGCCTTCTGGGGGTTTTAGTCAAAACAGTGATTTTAACAAATACCTGAAGTCATCATCCATTCAAATGGAAAGAGACCTTGAGGAGTTCCTGAAGAAAGTGATTTTATGGCAGTGTGTATTTGGAGTATTTGAATTAGTTTCAAAAAAAACCCAAACCTCAGCCTTCAAATAGTTAGAAAATTCTGTGGGTTTTTTAAATTTCAAATAGATGTATGAGAATAATTTTTATCAATAAGAGCCTAGAAATGAGGCAAAGGCCATGTCACTAATTATAAAAGTGAAGGAAATCATGTTTTAGTGACTTGAAGTCATTCTGTCATGTCTTTTATGCACATAAGGCTTTACCTCTCAAAATTGAAATATTGAACTTCACAAACCAGAATGACAGATTCTATTCCGTTAATGAAAGGAGAAGTGACATGCTTTGTGCTGTGCAGGCATGAATAAATTCACTGTCCTCTTACTTCCCTAAAATTTTCTGAATGGCATCTTAGTGTTTGGATGTGAAAGCTAATAAAATTCATGTGCAGGTTTTATACTTGTTTTTCTGGAAGTTGGTATGTTCCATCAAAGTGTCTTACAGATCTAATCAGTAAGATGTTTCAAAGTTGAAGGTGCAAATGTCTAGATTTCAGAATCAGTTCTTTATTAAAAAGTAGTATTTTTGTGAGAGTACTTCAGATCTGTTTATTAGGAACTTTATGCTCCTGGAACTTCAGAATATTTCTGGTCTCAGTGGGTAGTATTCATCTTGGTTCTGCTTGTCAGTATTTAAGCTGGAAAACCACAAGATCCTTTTTGGGGCAGGTGGTGATAAGAATAGGGAAGTATAGACTAAAGGTGGAGGGAAGGGTGTGCTGATGCATCTTAAATTCAGATATGTGACTTGAAAATCTGATCCTTCCAGGCCAGTAGGTAGTGGTAAACACCACATCTGGAATTTGAAATGTTTTGCTGCCCTCCCATTTTTTGCTGCTTTTATATGACAATGTGTCTTAAACAGACATGGGCTACAGTAGATTTTTTTTAAGATGTTACTATATTCAGTGATTTTCTGTGTGGTTTTTAATGTTTAGATTATGTGACTCTACAATAAAAACTTTTCACTTGAAGAGAGTACTGCATATAGTGAGAGCCTGATGGTCATTTGTACTATAGAAAGATACCACTAACATAAATAGTGTATGATACAGTGAGTAGTAAATATAGTGAATATTTGTAATCATGAAGTTGGCACAGTTAATATGCTCATTTCTCTAGATAGAGATGATGCTAGAAACTCTTGGAACTGAGAGATTTCAGGCGTTAGGAACTTCATCGTGCAAAGCCTTTGAAGCCAAGTCTTATTTTCTCAGATTTTTTTTCATGTTCTTTCAAGAGTCCTTTGGCAGATATTCTGCATATACATCACCTTGCAAAATCTTCTAAGTTTAGGTTTTTGTGTTTGGTTTGTTTTTTTGTTGTTGGTTTTGTTTTGCGGTTTCTTTTTGTTTAGTTGGTTTTTTCCAGTTTGTTTTTGGTTGGTTTTATTTTGTTTGGTTTGTGTTTTTGTTTGTTTTGTTTTGTTTTTAGTTTTGTTTTATTATAGCATCTGGATCTTCAGTTTGGATGCAAACCAAATTCTAGTTTTGCAAGTTTTAAAGGAAGAAAAATATAAAATATAGGAGATAATTTGACTCCTCTGTAATTAGTGTATTCTGACTTCTCTTACATCTACCCATATTCTTTTTCTCTGCTCTGAAAAGGTTTCAGCAGTGACAAAGGTACCAAGCTCACTCTTTCAGCCACTGGAGATCAGCTATGCTTTTTAAACTGCTAGTATCAGAATAGTTGGTTGGATATGTTTTCAAGTAGGCGTTTGCAGTAAGTTTGGGGAGAATTGAAACTTCTAGTTTGACTAAATGTCTTTGTGCCTGGAGGTACCCGGGGCTAAGTAGTAACTACAGGCGGATTTACACCATTCAATAGATCTTCACTGTTTCAGAACTGAAAATATGTTTCTATTTAGATAAGCCATCACAAAACTCGGAGAATGAACAAAATTCTGTAACTCTGGAAGTACTGCTTGTGAAAGTTTGCCACAAGAAACGAAAGGTAAAAAGGATTTAACAAACTATTCATATATATTAAAGCAAAATGTTTACCTGATTCTGCAACATCTAATTAACTTTGCCATGTAAGGTAATGGTGAAATGATGCTTCTGGTGAGATTGATTTAGTCTTTAAATTTTAGAACTAATCTATTCAAGTTGTTTTCCGTTGACTGGGTAAGGAATTCTTAAGAAGCAAAAATAAATTATATATATATATATATAAACATACAGTTTTTGCTCTGCTTTGTGAGAGAACTGGAAGTCTAAAAAAAAAACAAACCCAAACATTCATCTTTGCTCATTGATCTCGGTTTGCTTGTAAGTCAGATTCACTGTGAATTTCAACCATCTCTATTTTTACTTTTTTTTTATTGCATCATTAAACTGTTAATACTGTCATGATGTCCAGAGGCTTAAGTAAACCAGCCAATCACAAAATCATAAAACAGTCTATGATTTTTAGAGCTTAGAAATAAAAAGGAACAAGTTGTATTTCTTTTGAATTCCCCACTCTTCTGCCAAGCCTCGTCTCTTCCCTTGCTTTCCTGTACCTATGTTTTTTACACTGATCATTTCAATGACTGCAGATTTTAGCTACTATGAATCATAAGCAATTTTCTTTTGTTTTTTTTTTCCTTTTTTAAGCATCTTTGAATTTGCTTGCTGTTATAGCTGTGTTTGTTTCACACCAGTTGGCAAATTATCTTCACAGCTATGGGAATATGGGAGGCTTAGCAATTCATGCTGTGATTTTAAATTTAATTTTTTTTTTTTAACCAAAAAGGGAAGGATTTGCAGTCAGAACTTTGTGTATTTTCCCTGAGAATCTTAAGCTGTTTTGACATGTTTTCAAGAGTTAATATAATTTCTAGCCAATTTTGTTACTTGGTATAGTATGGATAAATATGGTAAAAGCAGGAGGTGCTGATGGTTATTTGAAATGTTTTGCTGCAAATTTCATACTAAGGTCATCTTGCCTTGTTTTTCCAATATTACACAGTGTTCAATGATCTGTTTGAGAGATACTGAATATAGTAAATCCTGGGTAAGTGGTTCTTTATCTCCAAGATAGCACAAAGTGCACTTTGTAATATTGGAAGGAGAAGATAGGAAGCCCTTGAAATAGATATATAACCAAAACATTTAATTTCTTTAGGTAAACAGAATTAAATTAGTATTAATGGCTGTTCTACAATCAGAGTGCCTCATGTTAGTGTTAATTTAATCACTTAGAGAAAGATGGCTACTGCCAGAAGTGGTTATAAAATGCCATTTTATTTACACTTTTATGTACCTGTTTTTTACATATAAAACCTGAGGTTGTTATTCTAGATATTTTTATATACATGTATCACAAGATTTATTTTCAAAAAGATGTCAGGACAAGCACAATTCATAAATTATATGAATTTTAACACTTAATGGCTTTACTTTGTATTCTAAAAAGCTAAACCTTCTCTCCCTGGTTTTCCTACAGGATGTCAGTTGTCCAATAAGACAGGTTCCTACAGGTAAAAAGCAGGTGCCTTTAAACCCAGACCTCAGCCAAATAAAACCAGGCAACTTCCCATCACTTGCAGTTTCCAGCAACGAGTTTGAACCAAGCAACAGCCACATGGTGAAGTCTTACTCATTGTTATTCAGAGTAACTCGCCCAGGAAGAAGAGAGTTTAATGGACTGATCAATGGCGAAACTAATGAAAACATTGGTAACTTCAATATTTAAATGTGCTTTTACAAGGTTTATCTTGTAGGCACCTATACAGCTGTTCTGATGTGAAGCACAGGTCACACCCTGAGAAGGGCCAGGAACAGATGAGTGACTGAATTGGCTTTCAGTCTTTTTCAAGATGGAGCTCAGCTAGAGTTGGTAGCTAGAAACTGTACTTCTGTTTTTGTTTAAATTTAACACCAGTTTTTACAAACACGGTGGTGAAGGTGTGAGGCAACACTGTTGGAGAATGAGTAATGTAAGAACACCCTGTGGTCACTGTGACTGTTGTTGAACTTCCAGTGATACCGGTCACTGCAGACTCACCTTGTAGGTGCTGCCATGGTCTCATGAAAACTAAATGACTAACCAGTAAATAAATATGCCTCAATAACAAAAATTTACAAGCTGTTTTCTTAATCTTAACACAACATACATTGCAGCCTTCGAGAGTGCATGTAGAATGAAAACTTTCTTGCTATTTTATAGTTACAAGAGGAGGAAGATTAAATCCCTAGTTCTTTCTGCTGATTGAGTAATATGACTAAATTATAAATATACTTGAACATATCCAAAATGTGATTATTGTTAAGCTATGTGCTCCTTCCATTGCCATTGAGCTGTTTGTGAAAGACTGTCCTTTTCTATTGTATGACACATCTGGGATAATCAACAGCCAGTTATATTTTACAGTTGCATAGAAGCTGCTTGATCTTTTGAATTTGTGCTTAAATAATAACTGAATCCCATATTTTTTTTATGTACAGATGTCAATGAGGAGCTTCCAGCTAGAAGAAAAAGAAACTCTTCAAATCGTGAAGATGGGGAAAAGACATTTGTAGCACAAATGACTGTATTTGATAAAAACAGGTAATATTATCCAAAATAAATATTGTTTCTGTTAATTGTTAAGAATTTGTTTCAACTTAAATATCATCTTTATATTCAGTGTTGGCTGTCTGGCTGCAGTGTAGTTGGTATTAACAATAAGAATTTATGCTTGTTGTCCTTTAAAAAAAAAAGTCCAGGTTTCATAGTGCACCTTTTGTAGTGAGACCTGTTCAGTGACAATTATAAGTAATTCCCTTTTATGAAGTTGAGTATTGTCTTGTTAATATGTATTGGTTTGTCTTCCTTGTCAATTTTTTGACAGATAATTTCTGTGGTTCTGCTAAAGATCAGTGGCACAATAATAAAGAAATAAAACAAGCAAACAACAAGTCTCTGAAATGTGCTTACTGCTCACATTCTGTTTGGTGGCATATTTCTCTCTGTGCCCAGACTCTTGCTGATGCAGTCATGGATCTTACTTGCTAGCACCTGAAGAAGACATCAGTTCTCCATTACTACACTGAATCAAACAAGTAGTTAAAATCCTAATAGGCTTACTCTGCCATGTAGTTTATATGATGAAGTATTTCAATATTTGTTATCTTGACACTACTTAATGTGTTTTAAAGAAAATGTCATGTGGTGAACTTATATGTAGCTATAGCTTAGAGCAATCCAGATGGTTCAGCAGATAAGTAGCATATGATTTAGTGGTAAGTGGACATTATAGTTTGTTCTGCAGAACTTCATACAGCAACAGCCAAAATATGAAAATAAAGAGTTCTATCCATGGCAAATGTAGACTTCTGTTAGATGTGGGTATCTAGATCATTTCTTTATTAGTAAAAATGTAAGTAGAGCTTCAAGAAAAAGCTGCTTAAAACATACTTCCAAGTGATTCTGGCAGAATGGTCATTTATCCAAATATGGTTTTAGAAGGCTAATATTAAGCAGAGGGGTTTTTTTTTAACCTGTTCCAAGATCTCACTGTAGAATCCTGAAGATTCTAGAAACAGAAACAGCCTTTTTCTGCAACACACTTGCATACATTCACATGGAATTTATCTACTTATCAACAACTCATTTAATTTGAATAATGCTTCTGTAGCTTAGGATCTATTGTCAGGAATTCAGGACCATTGCTTCAGAAAGTAGTGTTTCCAAAGGAAGAAAAAAAAAAAAGAAACCTTGGGAAAGTGAGCTTGTATTGTAAGTTGATATTACTTGCTGATGTGTTTGATATTTTTAAAACATGTGTATCCATGAAATGTTTTCCTGAGACTATACCTTTGATTTGCTGCTTATTTTTTTTGTTTCTCCTGTGCTGTTCAGCAAGTGGCAAGAAAATAAAGCCTTTTAAGTAGAAATGAGAATTTCTCAAGCCTCGTTGAACAGACAGACCACTGCATAAGAGGAAGCAGGGTGAGACAGGGAAGAAAGTGAAAATGTAGCATTTTTGTTAACATGCTTGAATTACCTATTGTAGTCTATGTGAAGCTTTTTTTTTTTGTTTGCTTTTGAGAACATCATACATTAGATTTACTACGTTGAATGCTTCTTAAGGTTACATCTGACATGGCCCTGATAAAAAGATAGGGTTCTTTAGTTTTGGAGGCCTGATTAGAGGTCATATGGGTTTACTAGAACAGAGTAGTTATTAACAAAGCATGAATAAACAAGAGACTATTTGAGTGTTGTCATACAATTTGGTGGGTTTTGTTTCTTCACAGGAAGATTCCCATCGTAATACTGAATTTGCATTGACAACAGCTTTCCTGCATCTCTTGGAATCACTTGGATGGAGACTTTAGCATTAATGGTTGACATTAGGCAGCTTTTTCGTTATGATGGTTACTTAAGTTTCACACTTAGTTGCCAATTAAATTTGCCTGAAAATCTGCCTTTAGTTTCATGGAAGCTTAGTTACTGTGAAATACATTCTACAGTTTAAAAGGCAAACAACAAAAAGAAGCTGCTTTACTCATAAGATGTACTTTGTCTTGACAGGCGCTTGCAACTTCTGGATGGGGAGTATGAAGTGGCCATGCAGGAAATGGAAGAGTGTCCGATTAGCAAGAAAAGAGCAACATGGGAAACAATACTTGATGGGAAGGTATGGATTGTTTTAGTGGCTGAGAGACCTGTCTCTGCTTAAAATGGTCTGGATTATGGTGGAACACAATTGAAAGTGCAGTCAGTGGCTCTTCCTCTGAAAATGGAGTAAATGAAACAGGAAATAGTGCTGCTTTTATGTATCAACATTAAGTTCTAAATCACTGTTTAGGAAAGCTTTGGCTACACCAGATTGTTAATACAATCAGATGTTAACTACTATAGGTATGGCAGCTTTCTATTTCAGTGACTTATGAATTTCTATATTGTAATATCTGGCAAAGTAAATATTTGTTATTGTAGTAAATTCAAATTGGACAAATCAGAAGGAACAAATTGCAAAAGCAGAATATTTCGGGGAAAGAAAGTGGAACCCAGAGCTTTCACAGGCATGATCTTACACACATGCCTCCAGAGAATGCTGATGTAATTTAGTGATGAAGGGAAGAGGGTGTGTCAGCGTAGGATAAAGTGTTGTGCAGAGAGAAATTGTTGACTGAAGTGAATCAACAGTCAGTGATAGTGAGTGAACACAGGTGACTGTATGCACTTACACAGTCACATTTTCCTGTGTCCTGGCAGAGTGTCAGTTCTAAATGACTGAGGAGAATATGAAAAATATCTTTGATATACAACTTCTTTGCAACCAATGTGATTATATAACCATGAAAAAAAGGAGGATTTCATGTGATTTAAAAAATTACATCTGTCCCCATTCTGTGAGTATTTTCTCCTGATTGGTTTTGTACATAGGAATACGCTAATTCTGCTGGTTTATTTTTATTCCCTCCACCCCAGAGATTGCCTCCATTTGAAACATTTTCTCAGGGACCTACACTTCAGTTTACTCTCCGTTGGACAGGAGACACAAATGATAAGTCTACAGCTCCTATAGCTAAGCCTCTTGCAACACGGAATTCTGAAAGCCTTCCTCAAGAAAACAAGCCCAACTCTGTTAAACCTACTCAGACTATAGGTAAGGAAACTTTGTGTTTGCTGCTTAATAGTCACCTGTGTGATGTAAAAACATTGAGACATACTTGATGTGAGATGGTTTGCAGAAGATTGTAGTATTAAGATACACATTTAGATATGAAAAACAACTCCATGATTTTTTTTTCTCTCCTTCAAGAGTTTAGATCTTCATGAAGAATACTGGGGTAGCTGCTGGGGTAGGGGTAACCGATTGTATACTGCAGTCCAGTTAACTGAAAACTTCCCAAAGTGATGTAGCTGTACAACAGGTAGCATGCTATTTGATTATAATTATATCAAGAAATTAGGCTTAATATTTTTAAATACAAATCTGTGATTAACTTGGTTCAGTTGCTTGATTGCAACTTTGTTACTATGTTTCTGAAAACACGTTTCTTCCTTGCTGTCCCAGAGTTTACCTCCAAAAAACTACTACAAAAATAATCTGAAACTATTAATCTGAAACTCCTCTTTGATTCCTAAGTAGCAGTGTGGGCTGGCCTAGGTACTGTCTGTCTTTTGTCTCTCTCACAGTTGTTTGTTACTTTGGTTTGGAATGTTTGTTGGCAGGTAAGGGCCAAGGACAACTGGAAAGCTTATATTGTACAGAAGACAACAGGCTGCTCCTCTTGTTTAAGTACTTAGGAATGTGCCCAGACTCTCAACTGGCACCTGGTTCCCTTCAGAGTGATCAGGATTTCCAAGCTTGTAACTAGTCTGGGATTGTGTGATTAAGGAAATTTCTAGGTCCTTATTATAGAAGTAGTTATCTGGAGTGCAGCAGTTCTGTCTCCAGGCTTAGTCTCTGGGGTGTGTATCCAGACACTCTTTGTGAAGTTGTCTGTCTTGGAGTTTTGGGTTCATCTGTGGTAGTGCATTGGAGAACATGCACAAAATGGTATTTCAGTCTGATTTTGCGTTGGATATATGACTCAGAGGTTTTGGAGCTGTGGTAGTCATAGCAAGGGTCATTATGAAAACAATACTGCTTTTCCAAACATGCTTTTTGTACAGTTGTATTGCAGCATACATTGGGAAACTTGATGCCTCAACAAAAGCTTATCTCTGGTGAGACTGCCTAAGAGTGGCAGTTCTTTCTACTGCTTCTAGAGCTTTAGTGTGTAGTAATAGAAAGGTTAGAGCAAGAATTTCACCTCTTCCTGTGCAGAAGCCACTGTTTAGGTTGATCTCTGATATCCTCAGCCAACCTACAGACGTCTTTGTCTTTGGAAATAGTTGAATATTTAAACAAGACTGATTCCTGTCTTCTGAATTGAGTGTTTTACCTGAGCTAGGGATTGCAGACACTTAGGTTTTTTAAACGGGGCTGAATGGCTGACACTTGTGCACACAAACATGAAGCAATTGTGAATACAAGAAAGTCAGCAGAAGCGGGGAAGTACTTGAACTTTCACAGTGAAAGTTACTCTGCTTTCTCTTGACTTCCTCTTATCAGGTTTTGTTGTATTTTAAGCGTTTCTTGAAGACCTGTGTTATAATTTATTGGCCAGGTTTATGCTCAGACTTGGAAAGAAATGACAGTATGTTGACTAACTCTAGGTGTGTACTAGTTTACTACATTAAAAAAAAATACAGAGGCAACAGGGATGTGGCAAGGCTGCATTGCTAATATATTTCTGGAACCCATTTTTTCTTGCATCAGAGAAGCTAAGTATTCAAGGAAGTTGAAGTTATGGCAAGAGCCACCCTCCAAAATAATACAGCAAACTCTTAATGCAGGAATATATCATAGTGCAATACACAGCACTGTAGGGTATTTATGAGGATTGTGCTGTTTTCAGTGTCTGGATACCAAGAAAAGAGGAGAATGAAAATAGTAGGAAACTTCTATCAGAGGTTCTGATAGTAAAGGAAAATATCTAGTGCATCTTTCCCCAGGGTATATGAATTTGTTGTTGTCATTTTACTTTGGCATGTTTCCCAAGGCAAACCAGTGGAATAAAGACATCAAAGACTTTCTAAATGCGACAGCTTAAGCTTAGCTGAAACCACAGAGTGCTCAAAGTAACTGAGCCATGGAATTCTAATTTCTCTGATGTGGTGCAGGCTGAAGGGTCAGGCCATCTCTTTTTCATATAGACAGAGGATGGAGTTTCTCCAAAATGCTAAATAGGAAGTGAGTGCATCTTCTAAAGATGGCTCTGTCATGGAGACTTGTTTTGCCATCTCTTTCACCATTCAGAAGCAAAGTAGATTCATTATTTGGTTTCTCCCAAGGGTAGATTTATAAACCCGGGTAGGTACATGGGGTTTCTTGTTAATCAAATAGTCTTGCTGAGATTAAAATGTATGAAAGAGGCTCAGAGGTAAGTGAGCAGTTCTGTTACACACAGAAACAGCAAGTGTTTGAGGGATAAGAGTTACGGGTTAAAGTTTCAGTGCAATATATTTTGTGTTCCTTGCATTTCATACTGTTTGTTGTTGTGACTTGAGTAACTTGTGAAAATAAATTTAAGCAATGTATTTGCAGTGCAGCCATCTGAAAGCATTCCTTTTTTTTATTATTTATTTCCTAGCCATATCTGCTTTTAGCTATAGCTAAAGAATTCTGTTTGCATAAATGGAGTAAGAAAAATGTTTCTCTTTACCTGACCATTCTTAAGTTCTCTGAAGGGTTCTCCAAAGGTGGAGATGCATCTGATGTTTAAAAGTGGTGGGTTTGCTTGTAGATTTGTGAAGGAAACTGAGCATCAAGAGTTTCTTGTTGCTGATATGAGCTACTTAAAGTATGCCAGAGTATCCCTTTCCCTTCAGCAACAGTGTGCTCATCTCAGAACTTCCATACTTGGGTTAAAATGTCTTTTATTTTTCTCTTCACCAAATAAAAGTACATGCTGGATTTTTTTCAGCTGTGAAAGAATCCTTGCCGACAGACCTTCAAACAAGAAAAGAGAGAGATGTTTTAAATGAACCTCGACAAAAGTTGCGAATATTTTACCAGGTATTGAAAATAAGTATTAGATGGGGGGGGGGGGAAGAACGTAAATATTGCATGGAATGAAAATGTTCACTTCTGAGTTTGGTGGAAATCCACTGAACAGGCAGCAGAAATACCGTAAGGCGTCTCAGAGTTGCATATTAAGAGCCATTCCCCATAGTTCTTCTTCCAGGAAGTATTTTGGAAAACTAATCTCCTGGGGGCATGTCTTACATTCCAAAATACAAAGGACATCTCTTGTTAGGTAGGCATCTGGAGGAGGACAGGTGGTCTCCCTGTGGGGAAGAAATTCTTGAAATACCAGTGTTTCAGTTCACAGGAGCTGATGTAGTGTTCCCAAGAACTTACTATTGCTGTAGAGGTGTCCTGAAATTATGCCCAACTTTGATTTGGGGCTTGAGAGATTAATGAATGAGATACATCTAATGCTAATTCTACCTGTACCTTTGTTTGCATAAGTTCCTGTATAACAACAACACAAGACAACAGACTGAAGCCCGCGATGATTTGCATTGCCCATGGTGCACGCTCAACTGTCGGAAACTGTATAGTTTACTCAAACACCTTAAACTTTGCCACAGCAGATTTATCTTCAATTATGTTGTAAGTAATCTTTTTGTAGTTGAGCGCTATGAAACACTCTGATCTGTCACAGATGCTGCATATGCAGTGATTCTGTTGGTAGCCTGTTCAGTTGTAGGACTGTGCACGTTAAATGCAGCTTCCTTTGAATGTTACATGAATGTTTGTCTGTTGCATGGGAACAAACAAAAATTATGTTCTTTTAAATATGTATATTTAAATAATGCTGATCAATGGAGCATGAGTTCTGACTATAGCTGCTGCTTTTGCACGAATGAATTTTTACGTGATCTAGAAAGCAATGCAATCTACATTTAGTTGGAAGTCTCTTGAAGCTTTAGGAATTTGGAAATGTTCTAATTTCTAGGGTGCTTGTTAACAGTCTTTCACTGGTATTTTCCTTAAACTTATCATTATCATCAGTTTTATTCTGAGGGGGTTTATATAAAACACTAAAGTGCTACAGAGCAAGGAAGCTTTAATATAACTTATTTCTAGAGGTTAGAAATTATTTGGCTAGAGCTACACCAGGTTATTGATACGGTGATATTTAAGGTATTCAGAATTTAATAGGTTACTTGTTTAAACCTTTTGCTAAGCATATTTGCAATTGTTTCAGTATCATCCCAAAGGTGCTAGGATAGACGTATCTATCAATGAGTGCTATGATGGCTCCTATGCAGGAAATCCCCAGGATATCCATCGTCAACCTGGATTTGCCTTCAGTCGCAATGGACCAGTCAAAAGAACTCCCATCACACACATACTTGTTTGCAGGTAGGGAGATGGAAAACAAGGTCTATCTGTCTTTGTGCAATAGGACACATGGACTGGATCTGTGAAACCTAAGGTGCATGTAAACTGTGTTAAATTTTACTATAAAGTACAGCAGCTCACGACTAAAGAAAATCTTACTGAAGGATGGTAACCTCACCTGTAATTTTTGTACATATTTTCAGGTGAGGTATCTGCTCATAATGATCTAATATACTTTTTCTTGGTAACTTTTCCTAAAACTTTTCTTGCCCAAAAGGTGAAGGGTGGATTGAAGTGGGATTTGGGGTTTTTCACGGCATCTATTTCACTGCTGTGATTTCCCCCGCAACATTTTTGTAAGCAAGAACTCCAAAGAATAATTTATATTAATCAATTGCAGTTCTGGGTATTTGCATATTTGATATAATGGTTGAAAGTAGTTACTTTTTTCCTTCTGCTAGGCCAAAGCGTACGAAAGCAAGTATGTCAGAATTTCTTGAATCTGAAGATGGAGAAGTAGAACAGCAGCGAACATACAGCAGCGGGCACAATCGGCTTTATTTCCACAGCGACACGTGTTTACCTCTCCGTCCCCAAGAAATGGAAGTAGACAGTGAGGATGAAAAGGACCCTGAATGGCTACGGGAGAAAACCATTACTGTAATTACTCCATTTATACAAAATTACTTTAAATGAATTGTGTTTTTTAAAAGATGGCCTGCAGTTGTAGGGAACAAACAGGACATATGTTGTGAAAATAATGCATTTACTTTGGGGAATAAGTAGAAATTTCTGTGATGCTGAGCCACTAATGACAGAAATTCATGGAAACAAGGTTTGTATTTTCAATTGTGTCTTCAGTTGCAAAGCTAGCTCAGCCCACATGTGTCTTCATGAGTTTCATTTTTTTTGTGGCTGGTTTTCTCCTTCAAAGAGGAGATGCTGTTATCACAGGAGTGCACAGTGGGGTGTGTATATAATATGGAATTAATTTATCACCAGAGGAGTCTACGTGATACAATTTTTTTCCCTGACTTTTTTGACTGGAGTGCCTGAATTTTCAGCAGTATTTGGTTATTTCTGTGATGTATAGGTAGCATAAGCTGAGTTTTAGATAGGCATTCACTACTTGCAAGCAGACATGCAGTTCTGATGTGTGTGTGTTTCTTTCTTCTCCTGTCTTTTCTCCCAATCCATTCTCTCTCCAGCAAATTGAAGAATTTTCTGATGTTAACGAAGGAGAGAAAGAAGTGATGAAATTGTGGAATCTTCATGTTATGAAGCACGGGTATGTTGCTGTGCTTAGTTTTGCTACAAATAAATTACAGTGTAGATTTGGTTGACCATTTTGCATTGCAATTCATAAAGTACTTAAAATCAGTTAGCTCAGTTGTTTGGGAAAGAATAGTTAAAGGATAATTTAGTAACAAGCTTTTCACTGTTAAGTTTGGGTTGTTTTTTTTTTTTAATTCTTAGACCTTGTAGCCCTACAGCTTTGAAAAGAAAAACCATTGCAGGTGTTGAGACTATGTAATAGATGGTGTGTGCAGTTACATTGATAACCCACGTTGTAGAGCATCTTTCTAGCTTTGAAAATGTTTTAATTGCATATTTCTAATCGTATAATTCTAATTTGGCAGGTTTATTGCTGACAATCAAATGAATCATGCCTGTATGCTGTTTGTTGAAAATTATGGACAAAAAATAATTAAGAAGAACTTGTGTCGAAACTTTATGCTACATCTGGTCAGCATGCATGACTTTAACCTCATCAGCATAATGTCAATAGACAAAGCTGTTGCCAGGCTCCGAGAGATGCAGCAGAAGTTAGAGAAAGGAGAATCGGCCTCCCCGACAGATGAGGAATCTTCTGAGGAACAAAGTGGGACAACAAATGGATATAGTGAAAATAATATGAGAGAGAGAATTTCAGAAATGGATAGCATCTCAGGTGTCACAAAACAGAGCAAGAAACAAAAGCTCTGAAGTCAAAAGTCAATTGCCATTCAACGGACAAGCATTGAAGTGACATTCTAGGGTGCATGAGCTCTATAAAGAATTACACACAAAAATACAGAGATTCCAAACAGGCACTGCTGGATGGAAATAAATGATTTCAACAAGGATATTGTTTTAACAGGGTTTCTATTCAGTTACTTATGCAAGTACTACATGTATATCGGTTTTGGTGATGTAATGACAATATTTTAAGAGTTTGAGCATGAAGAGCAATATGAAAATCTTTTTGTAATTTTAGCAATTAGTGTCTTAAGAACTTTATGGAATTTACATAATTTAAGTATATGTAAAACCGTTTTTATATTAAGATTTTTGCATCTGTATCTGGCTGTTTTTCCTACCATGAAGTTGTGAAACATTGGGGAAAGGGGACTGGGATACAGTTTCTGCTTTTCTTATTTAGAAATTCTCCAGTTAGCTTTTTGTGAAAATAACGTCTCACTATTTAAAGTTTAACCTTGATCCTTGTATTTGAAATCATTTATCAATTGATCTTAAATTAAAAATTACTTTTTTTTTTATTTTATTTTTTTTTTTACACTAAAATTCTCAAAGTTGGCGAACTAAGCACTTCCTTTGTCTTGTGCCTGTTTGGAAAGATCTTGGCTTTTCATGTTGCAGACACAGTGAAGTACCACCTTAGCTTTTTGAGGTTACCAGCAGTTTGGTTTTCGTGGATAATTCTGATGTATTGATCACCCAGTGTACCATTTTAAACTTGAACATTAGCTCCTTTCTATTTTTATTACACATTTACACAACTACACAAACTATTTGATGTCAACCCTTTTGTTTTTTTACTGGGGTTCCGCATCATAGCGTGCCATGCTAAAGCCGAGAGTCTATAGTCAGTATGTGGGCATGACGTCGATGAACTTCTTCTGAAGTTTTTTGCCTGCTGTTTTGCCTGAGTACAGACTGCAAGTCTGGGCCATAGGTTTAGCTTTGGCTTTCGAGATGCCACTCTTGAGGGAAAAATGCACTGTAAAATTGGACCAGAAAATGTGTTGCACTTCTTATGCAAGTATTCTGTGATGTATTGTATTCAATACAGATACTAAGATGCTGACTAAACTATATTTGAGCAGTTTTGCACTGCTGTTAACACATTTTATGCATACGTTTACAGATTTTTTCCAATGGAAAGTGGTTTCACTACTGGTACAGTATCAGCACCGAAGGGTTTATTCCAGCAAGCACTGTGGTTGAGTGACATCACCTCAATTTTTTATTATCCTTAAAATATTGCATTTTTCATATTCTTTATTTATAAAGGAACAATGCTGCTGTAAATACAGGTATTTTTAATTTTTTATTTCATTCCATCACCATGAGATGCAGTTCCCTATTTGTTTAAGGGGTATATAAGCTTTCTAATGGTGTCTTCAGAAATTTATAAAATGTAAATACTGATTTTGATGGTCCTTAAGATGTGTTTAACTGTGAGACTATTTAACTAATGGTGTGGATGTGATTTGTCATCCAGTATTAAGTTCTTAGTCACTGATTTTGTGTACAAAATAGGAAAGAGGGAAACTGCAGCTTTCATTACAAACTTCTTGAATTTGCCAGCTCTGAGTTTTAGCAAACTCTAATTATGCCTCTCTGGATAGTACATCAAGCATTTCTCTCTGGCTTTAATTTGCTAAAGCTGTGCACATATGTAAAAAAAAATAGATTATTTTAGGGGAGATGTAGTTCTAGAATTATTGCTTATGTCATTTCTTAAGCAGTTATGCTCTTAATGCTTAAAAGAAGGCTAGCATTGTTTGCACAAAAAGTTGGTGATCCCCCCAAAAATAGTAATGAAATTACTTCTGTCCAGTAAACTTTGTATGTCATGTCAATTTATAATAAAAGCTGAAAAAATCCCTTTGTTTTCTATTTATAAAGATGCCTCTTCTATATGTACCTTTGATAGATTTTCAAGATACCATGTAAGCTGGTTAAAAAGAACTTGAATGGTACAGTAGATGTAAAAAACCAAAACCAAACCAAACCCCAGGCGTAAAACAAAACAAGTTCAGTTGTTTAAGTGAACCATTGTTTTTTACATGAAATGTTTTATTTGAAATTGGCTTTTGTACATAAAGTTCAGTAATATAAAATCTGCCATGATGGTTGTCCAGTCATTTGTGTACATGCAGAAAGGTCACAAGCAGCACCTTGTGTCAACTTTCTCTTCTGCATGTCTTTTAAAATTTGGATACGTGTTCCCCCTTTGCCAGATTGTTACAAAGGTAGCTAAGTTCATGTCCATTTTTCTTGTTATATTTAAGGTTAAATTACCAAGTTTTTAGCTGGATTATAAAAACTTTCATTCTTTCTTGGGGGTAGAACTGAATACCAGAGATGTATCTGTAAGCTGTGCATTACTGTTCAGAATTGTAACTTATAAACCATCACTTGTGATCTCAGTTATAAAAATAAGACTTGTGTGGTTTTTACATGCAAGTGCTTAATGTTTTAAACATTTTACAAGATAACTTAGCTTATTTGGAGCATATTTTAAATCAGTATGTGTTTAAAATAGTGCTTCTCTGGGACTGGAGAGGATGGATACTACAGAACAAAGCGAGTGAGGAATCGCGCAGCTTGGCCAGAGACTGTTGAATAGCAGCCACAGAAAACCTTTTTCCATTCAGCTGCTGCCATGTGGGATGAGACAGCCAGATTCTGTAAACTTGACTTCACACCACAGCTGTCTAATATGCTTTTGTCTCTAAAACTGGCAAGGTTTTTCTAATCTAGCCTTTAATACGTTCATGGCAGATTTTAACAATATTTGTATTTGGTGATCATCTTAATACAAAAGGTCTGTGAACCTAAGTTGGAACCTAACATATGACTTGAATATTTAATTCAGTGCATTAAATACTATATTCAGAACTGTTAGATGAATTCCAAGTTGTTAACCTGAAGCGTACGTTGCTTTGAGTGCGTCTTGATTGTAGTCCTTTAATTTTTGGAGGGTGATGTGAAGATTCACTGCCTGGAATGAAGCAGCTATAAAGAATTTGAACTGTTCTGATTACTTCCCTAATCACCAGAACAAAATCCCCAAACCACAAAGCAGTTTGATTTTACCTTTGAGAATGTGGGAGCTATTTGGTGAGGACAACTTTGATAATACTGTTCAAAGTTATATTTCTTAATTTACAGAAAAGCTTGGTGCTGTTATCAACCAGTGCTTGAATGAAGGTGTTTCTCTTGGACCAGATCCTGGTAACACATCTAATATCACATGTTTTACAGCTGAGAAAGCAAGAGCTTTGGGTGCAGTAGGTAAGTCTGCCTTCCCTTAAGTTGCTGTTCTTAAATTGCTTAATTTGGGACTGAAGCTGCCCTATTTAGGAGAAATACTTGGCATCTTATCATGAAGAAAGTTCTTCATGTGAAGTGTATTTATGAGAGAAAGCTACAAACTCAGCATCCTTACTTACAGGTTTCACAAGGTATTTTTCCTTTAAAAAGAGACTAAAGAAATGGAAGAGGCTATAGGTAAAGCAAAATAAGGGGAATAGACGAAATCTGTGTGTTAGTGCAACATGGACTTTATTTGAAGGGGATTAAATACCCTGCTGCTTGCTCAGTAATGCTGGCCAAAAACTACTGTTGTGTAAGAATTGTGCCATTAAATGCAATGGTAAGAAGATGGAAACAGTAAAAGAGACAAATGTGCTGTGATAGGATATTGAGGAAAGTAGTTTACAGATGCTATACCTAGTTTTTAAAAAAACAAGGAAAAATATTTCTGCAGAGGTGTCAGTTAAGGTTTGAACTAGGCTGGACATAAGTGCATGAAAAAAAATGGTTTGGGAATTCTGAGGGACAGAAAATGAAAACAAATTTTAAAAGAAGCTTTTAAAGATGTCTATAAGAATACATTTTCTTGTGCTCTGGGTAGAATGCAGTCCTGCTCAGCTTCACGCCCCAAGAAATAATTTACTAGAACATACACAGTTGAGGGATAAAACTTTATTTAAAAAAAAAAATCAAATTTCACTTGATGCATAAGTCTTAGCTGAGGTAAGTGAATGTACTAGTAGCTTAAGAAAACAACTTTCAGGACTGGATTTCATAAGCAGTTAACATGCTTGCAAGGCTCTGCGAGCTGGAGGTGGAAATGTCAAGTTTTCTGAGAACTCTGCTGTGGAAAAACAGAATTTCAATCTTTTTAATTCAAGCCTCTTACAATTTATTGCATACTTCGTTACTTTTATTACTCAGGTCTCCTGCCCTGAGACTCTTGACCTCTCCCAGGTTTAAAAGGTGCAGCTCTAAGAGGTGGCTGAACAGTACCTGATTTGCAATTGGGGCAGCTACACTTAGGCTAGGTTAAAACAAACACAACAAACAAACACAACAAAGAAAAGTAACCCAACGTTCGCAAGCTGCCCTTGTTCAACATACAGTTAAAAACAAGTTAGAAAAACAATTTCTTCTGTTGCCACCCTCAGCTCAGAAGGGGAGCAGCAGGGGCCTCCTGCGGCCCTTTCACAGTTATCTCGAGCTGCTTTGTATGTGTGTTCTGAACAAACTGATGGCATTGCCATCTCTGGAAGTACCTGAATGCAAGGCTTTTTTTTTTTTTTCTCCTTCTCTCCTAGGCAAGTAAATACCCTGCAGAGTCAGTCTGACTAGGACTAGCCCCTCCAAAAGTAGATGAAAAGGAACCTGATGTGTTGGTACCTCAGAAGTGTAGATCTTCACAATTTTAGTTTCCATATGGTAAAAAGTACTAAGTTACAACTAGTACCTGACACCTGAAGTGTCTTAAGTAAAATTACCAGCACTACTCAGTGGAGCAGTATTTTAAGTGGGCTCCTAGTTGGAGTGCCAGTCTGACCTCTGAACAAGACTGATATGGGTTTGATCATCTACTGAACCTTCCTAACTATAGGAAAATAACCATGCTTTAAAAATATTGGAAAAGCTTCACAGGATAATTCAAGGGAACACTAAAAGCACAGGATAAGCTTGTATTCCTCTACTGCCTAACAGTGAAATAGTTAACCCTGAAAAAATAAAATACTGCAGGCTTTTTGTTACTAACACTGGATAATCTTGCCCATGGGTGTCCAGCCTCCCTCACTTCATGTCTTGCATCATATTCAAACCTAACTCTGCCATGTGCAAGTTCTTTGCATCCATCTGAATCTTTTCCCAGGGTTTTTTTTATAAATGGTATAAATAAAAGCAACCATTCTCTTCTGAAGTACTTGTACCACTGCTACAGATACAGATCAGGATGACTAATCTTTTAGTATTGACTGTGAGTACAGGGGATATTAATCCAATGTAAAGTAAGTTTATGGTAGCATAGCATGCTGACACTGAAGGGAAGGGGTAGAATGATTGTCTGGTTTTATAAAAATATTGCTATTCTATCATATTAAAATATTTCATTCTAATTGAACTTTTGAGGTAAGAAGGCCCTCACTGAGCACTGCTTTAAAATATTCTTTATATCCAGTAGCATTGCAATCATTTGACTGGGAATAGGCTCTTTTCATAAGTCTCATTCTCAATTGTAGGATCTTTCTAAGGGAAATAGTAACTTCTAAATTCAGTATCAATTAATTCATAGTAATTTCTTATCCCATCCTACTACCTCAAGGAGAGAGCTAAATCTGTGCCAGCAGAGTCTGCCTTAAGCCTATACCCAAAGCTCATCTCCCTGGTGGACCTCCAGTAGCAGTCAGGGCTTGCTTGGGCAGCCTAGTTCAGTCTCTGTGCTTGGACCATAAACGTGCTCCATTGCACGTGAACGCAAGGTGGTTCTAGGCAGCTGTCTGGGATTTCCAGGAATCCTGCATGTCAGAACAGCACTCCATTGTTGGACAATAGAAAGAAGGTTGTCTCTATGTCTTGGAAGGGCTCTGTGAGGACTTGTGGCGGCCACTCTGCATGTCATGCTTAAGTACTAAATCACTAAGACTTGCTCTGATAACTTACTGGTGTAGCCTTATTATAACTAGGGCAGACATTAAGAGCAGAAGAGGATAATCCTTCTAGTCTAGGTACTGGTCTGGGGTGAGGCAAGCATCCTCATTAAGTTGACATCATCATCACCATGCAACTACTCTAGAAAATAGAAGACAGTTCAAGAAGTATCTGAAGGCACTTAAGTGGGACACAAACAGACTGGCTACATATTCCAACAGACATTATGGCTCAGACATCCTTGCTCTGGAGGAATGAACAGTACCGTGCATGGAAGAAGTGGCTGTTGCCTGCAGAACCTGCTCTCCATACTACTAAGGCAGCGTTGTGTACAAGGAAGCGCAGCAGGACATCACTGCTCTAAATACTTTGTTCTTTGAGTGGTATAAATAAAAACTTTGGTCCATTACCACCCCTCCACACCCCCCCATGTTTATCGGCTTATTTCACAGAACAGCAGCATTAAGCAAAGTTAATTCTACACAACACACGTACCCTGAGACTAGAGTACAATGAAATACTGACAAAAATCAAGTCTGGAGGAAAAAACTGAAAGGTCTTATGGGCTGCTTAATTTGCCTCTGCAAATGCCTGTTTCTAACTTTGTCCAGAGTAACAACTCCAATGCTTCACCATTCTTTTTTTTTTTAAATGAATCCAGGAGGAAGTACAATATAGTGGAGTTCAAGTAGTATAAAGACAGAGTTTTTTGTTAACAGATTTTTTTGATGTCAAACAGCTAGAAACCCAGGTTTTTAACATGACACTTTGTAGCAAGAACAAAAATCCTTCACTCACTGCTAAAACACCAAAACTTTCCAGCCTGGGTATGAAAATGAACATCCAAAATACAAAGACACACAGCATTGATCAAGTACCCAGTCAAAGACCACTTCCCTGTTGTTAGAGCTAATGGTTACTCGAAGCTTGAAGTTTCCTCCCTCATTGCTGGAAGGCCCTAACTGCACAACTTCCATGTCAAATGTCACAGTCGATCCAGATGTAACAGCAGGCAGCTGGTTTGTCATCTCTTTTCCATTTACAAATACTGCCCCTGAAAAAGTCAAAATATCAAACATTATTTCTCACTTTCTGTACATACTAGCATACCATACTACATCTCCCTGGTTTTTTAGGTGCAAACAGAAAGCAACCCTGCCCCATTCCTTTTTGTCACACCACCCAGGCTGCAATAACCACAAGCAGGAAAAGGAGATCCAGGATGTCACCAAAGATTTTAACTGCACAAGCAGCAAGTATATAAAAGGAGGATGAAGTTGCTCATGTGTGATCCAGGGATATAAAGAACATGGGGCTATGAGTTTTGGGAAAGATGGAGAACACTTCTGTAATTATGTGATTCAGACTCACCATTTGTGCTAATGCACACAGCTTTGTCACGCTGCAAAGAATCGTAGCCGTTCTGCTGCTCCACACACACTCCGAGGCTGTCTCGTCTGTCTGGCTGTCCCACAGTTTCAATTCTACCAAGCAAAAAGTTCAGTCAGACACTGAAGCTTTAAATAAAAACATACAATGAAATACAGGCAGTAATACCCAGTCATACAAGATCTCTGTACTGTGCTCCAGGGCTTCCAACAAATTCATCCAGCCTTTAGGGGAGATCCCTGTTGAATCCTAGGACTAGAAGTCCTACCAGCTTTCCCAACAGCTCCACTGGGAAATGTGCTCTCTATTAACCTGTACAAAACCCTGATCTGCTTCCTGCAAACTTTCATTGCTATTTAACAAAATGCTACCACAGCTTAGAGTCTTTTGATAGATTTCCAGATGTCTGAAATGACCAATATGTGCAGAACTACAGTCCACACTTTATAGATCTATACCAGATTACTGGTCAACCTCACGTATTATGGCAAGACAGCTCTTTTCCTATCCCATTAACAAAGTTATTCTCATGCCTCTGTGACCCCTGGGGCTTATAATTTTTAGAAGCCCACAGAATACATGGTAGGAACAACACTCGGTGGGACACTGCTCAAATCCCTTTCTTGCCACCTCCAATGTTGCAAAGCAAAACCTTGCCACCATCACTACAGCACACACACACCGAACCAGTTCAACCACCACCAGTTTCCATTTCTCTCAGAGCACAGAGAAGTAAATCTGTGGGTGATCATATGTGCTTCCTTTGTATTAGCTGTCAGTAGAGCTGTGGGTTCCTGACAAAGTCGGCATGATCCTCATAGATCAAATCACCAACCCGGCCAGACTGACTGTGGCTCCCCACTGCCAGCAAAAGCTTTAGAGACAGCTGCAGAGCAGGTCACTGTGGAGAAACATTCCCTTTCCTAATGGCAGCTCCCTGAAGGCTGCAAATAAACAGGATGAGTCTTGACTTAAAGCCATGATGTTTTCCTACAACTTGTCCAAAAGCCTCACCTCAGAGGGTTACTGAAGCAGTCTGTCTTTAAAAAGCAGATACGAGGCATTGCATTTATCACAGCCTCACTTTTCACTGAGGAGGTTATGCCTGTGTCCTGAGTGCACAGGAACAATACAAAGCTGCTTCGCAAACATCTGTAATGTGAACCTTGCTTATTTGGTTTGCTCTGCAAGTCACTTACCCCCTTGTGAAAACACTATTGTTTCAACAGATGGAGAAAGGCAAGTGCCAAGTACTACAGCTCCCTGCTCAGGAAAACCTCACACACTTTCAAACAAGAAGCTACTCTTGGACTTTAGAACAGGAACATGGCCAATTTTTGAGGTGGTTTTCAATCTTAAGATTTGTATCATTACAGTTTTTGGGGACATGTGCTTGTCAGTGCTCTGCCATCCTGAAACAATCTCCTCTTGGAGAGGAGTCCAATTTACCAAACTGTAAAGCAAAAGATTTTCATTTGCTACCAATAAAGAAAGATAAAAGGCATTGGTCTGAAAGAGAACCAAGGGAAACCTCAAAGTTCTGCCTTTAATTTCAGAGGCATTTCTGAGCCAAGAGATGTTAAATCTAGCAACAGATCCAAATCAAAGCTTTGTATCTTTTTATCCCATCTCAGAAAGGGCAACTGAATACATCCTCATACTACAGCCATCTAAAGTTAAAGAGAATTCATTAGCAGGAAGGGAGAAGTGAAACACCATGGAGTAAGTTACAAAACATCAAGAAGAGCCCACTTAATTTGCCTTTGGGGGTTGCCTACCGTATGGCAAGTAGTTGGATGGAATAAATGGATGGCATTGGAAGAATTCCAATGGAATAAAGAAGGAATAAAGCTTCACAGTCTTTGAGGTCTGTAATTACAACTGACATATCCACAAGGACATTCTTGATACCCCATTAAATAGCATCATCTTAGGGACAGGACTACAGGCAGCAATGCTGCCAGGTGTTTTAAGTACATTCTGTGTCAAATGGAAAGCTTCACTTTCACAAGATCCCTTCTCCACTCAGGATCTTCTAATACCAGTGTCAAGCAGTAGTCTGATCAGCTCTAATTATCTCAGATGTTAAGGACATCAATGCCAGACTGCCATCCTTACCTGCCCCTTGCTGTTGTGCATACAACATTTTAATGTCTGAAGTCAAAGCACATGGATAGCGTGGGAAGAAAAGCACCCACTGATCCAAGGTTAAAAAGAATCAATTGCAAGGCTCCCCTGACTTCTGACCAGCCAGGAACAGCTTCTACAAAACTCAAGGAAGTTCAACTTTCCACAGACTTGCTCAGCATTTTACCACCCCCCAGGAGTTCACCTTGGTCTTTGTTTTAGATAAATGTGGGTGCTACAAACATACCAGGTGTTTACTTTGACTTCCTGGCTCTTCAGGAAAAGGGAAGGAAGTTCAGTCTTCACACAGACACACTACCTTGACTGGGGCTGAGCTGATGAAAACTCCGAACATGCATCGTGACTCAGATTTACACACAATTTACATGTAACGGACTAGAGAAGGAAGCCTGGCTCAGAAAAGCACCAGACAACAGCTAACCAGAAAGTACTTGCCTGAATGTCAACGTTTGGCCACAGACATAAGTAGGAGCTTTGGAGTAGAGCACACCACACGACTGAGAATCATTTCGAAGCGCTATATTTCTTCGACTACTCAAGCTGTAACCCTCCAAACCAGTTGTCCATTCTTCAAGGAAGTAAGAAAAAAGAAAAAAAGGGCGTGAAAAGCATGATCCTCAACTTGACTTTGGTACTGTCTGTGCAAAAATCAATCACAACATCCACTGTTTCTCACATGAAGCTTAAGCTACATTAAGAACAGGGGCTGGTTTTGCTGCCTTCTGATGGACATGTTTCTTTTTCTAATAATCTGCAATTACAAAAAGTATTTCCCAGTTCACCAGAAGTTTGCTCTCTGCTGCAACCCCTGTGAAGTCATACTGTAGGCAAAGGAAAACCTCCACTACCCACTGTCCCTTGCAAGCAAAGGGAAAATTCAGTTTTTTCTTTCTCCAAGATAAAAGCCTCTTGTGAAACTGTGTAGGTAGAGGTGAGGGAGAAGGAAAAGAAATGCTTCATTTCTGGCTCACTGGTGCTTCCCAAGGCTAAGCTACCAGCCAGAACAGCTCGCTCATCTATCACTCACACTAGGAAGCAAAGTATAAATCATAGGATGAAAGGATAGCTCATCGTACTTTACACACATGCATCACAGCTAAGGACAGCTCATCATCACACAGAAAGTGGCTCCATAAGTCATTCAGCTATAACCCTTCAGGAGCACTGCACTGATGACATGGGCTTAAGATGAACAGCAACAAAGTGGTACCGTGGGGAACTAGCGTGGTCCGGCCAATCTGAGGAATGCTCCATGGACTCCACTCTTGTCGTCCGTCTCCTCGGGCACAGACTCTGAACTGGTAATCAACATTAGGATCAATGTGCAGCACTATGAACTCTGTCTCTGAGCCGACATACACATCTTCAAAGTGACTGGCAGTACTCTTACGATACTGCAGGCGGTAATCTTGTGGTATGAAGTCGTCATCCACCTAGAGTAATATTTACCACGTTAAGAAAGGACCACCTCTTTTTTTCCTTCCACCTCCAAAGCAGCACACACTAGGGTAGTACAGCAGACTGCCATCGAAGGTGATTCAGTCACGAGGTATTAAGGAGCAGAAAGCCAGCCTTATAGAAAATAAGTGCAGTGTCTGAACCAACTAAAAGAAGTATAAGAATGATTTGAGTACAATATCTACAGGAAAAGAAATATTCATCAGAAAGTTTTTCAATCTAGCAGAGATTTACCAAGGTCCTTCAGCCAAAAGCTAAAGACAAATTTGCAGAAGAAATTCAGCATCAATTTTTAAAGGCAAGGGAATCTCACTGTTGACCTTCATGAACTGTTCCAGTGAGTAACTGCCAATTCTGATATCTGTAAGTCAAAAGATAATTTTTCACACACACAAAAGCTCTACTATCCCCCAAGCATGGCCAAATTCAGGGAACTCCTCACAGAAAATCAGACCACATGTGACAACAGTGTCTATGGTTTTATAATCCAACACCACATCCTTTACAAGGTAAGGGTGGCTGACCAGTGGCTGGCTGTTGCTAGAAAACAGAAGTTTGTTTAAGGCTGCCAAGGAGCACAAAGCTGTCCAACAACAACTACACCACATCAAAGCACAGCAGTAATTTACTTAAAAATAGTTCTTGTGTTATTGAAGAGAAAGGCTACTTGAGTAGCTAATGCCAATATTAAAATATTTTCTCTTTCTACCCACTGCATGTCCCTAAGAACACAAACACATTTAAGTGCAAAGCATAACAGAACAGGTTCAGCCTCAACCCGGGTCTGCTAAAGCATCTTCAAAGGGAACAAAAGCATCACCCCAGCACTGAGGTTGTCTCACTGAGAGCGTTTGGCAGTTATTGCTACACAAATCAACCACTCACTACCACAACACAAACAGCTCCGTGCAAATCGCCTCTGTCAGAAACACAACCACCAGGATTTCTTGGTCCTGTTTGTACAACAGCATCACAAACAGATTACTCTCTACTATTTATTTGTTTAGTGGGAAGAGTATACAAAGGAGGCACTTCCTGCTTGTTCAGTACCTGGCCCTCACTGCAGCATGGGGAAGCAGGGGTAGCAGTGCTTTCAGCTGCGCACACACACACCCCTTCCCCCTCCCCATTTTCCCCCCACACAGGGAAGGAGATTGAGGCAGAGCTGTATTAGTGTGTCAGCCCTTTCTACCAGCAGATGGGAGCAGATAGGAGTTCAATAACAAGAGACTAACACACAAGCGTCACTGCCAGGCAGACAAACCCCAGCGCCAACCACAACATCACTAGATTACCTTGCCTTCAAATAAGGCCATTACCATAAAAATCTCTTCTAAAGTTTCTAACTACACACTTGAGTGAACTATTCCTTTGGAGGCAGCAGAGAATTCAGAATGAAAGTTGCTTTTTCAGTTTATTAAAACAAAACTGAAGTCTGAATGATTTTCACCAAGGGTATTTTACCTACCTTACACCATCGGACTAAAATACCTCCAGGCTTCTCAACAAATTCCTCTAGCTGCACAGGTGGGCGAGACGCCACAGTTCCGTGTCTGAATATTTCATTTTTCAATATAGTAAGAAGGCAGTCATCCAACTGGGCAGATAAACAAGGCACATCAACCAAAGGGGGTACTTCTGGTAAGCTGAGAAAGGAAAGTTTGCTGTAATGAAAGGGCCACCTTCCTCAAATTCTTATTTTGTCCATACACTTGAATCTGCAGATTTGCAAAGAGAGAACAGCTGCAGAAATTGGCATGTGCATTTCAGCTTAAAAGACTCAGAAAACATTGTGTTTCAGCCCTAACCAGACTGTCTGTTTCTCAGTAAATATTCTGAAATACGGGCTGTTCCACAAGGAGTGGTTTCATCGTTCACAAATAAACAGTCTCTATTTCTAGAGGAGCTTCAAAACTACTCCACTCTGTGACTGTCAGTCTCAATGAAAGTCTAGGAAACAAACACGACAGTAACTGAATCTTTTAAGGCACTGGAGTGGAAGGTTTGTATTTCAAAGGGAAAAAGATCCCCAATACAAGAAGAGCACACATGCTGCTGCCTCAGACCACCTCAGTGTGTCAGTATCTTACCTATCTAGTTGAATATGTAAAGCTTTTTTTGTAAAGCTGCAAAGTTTCTCATTGTGTTGTCCCACATCTCCATGGACCGCACTCTCTCCTGGAATCAAATGGTAAAAATATTCCTAATGAGAAAACATCCAAGAAGGACATTCTTCGCTTCAAAGAATAACCAGTTCTGACACGAACACCCAATTAAACATGAAGCATTCTCAGCACTTTTGCTAGACTCTTAGCTAGAAAATACAATTATAGTTAACAATATAAAGCCTATCTAGCAACTTTTGAAGCTCTCAAAGCTTCCTGTAGACACACCCATAACATGCAATCATTTGCCTCAGGTCTCAGACAGTAGCAGAACTATGGCTAGATGTCAGAAATCAGACTTCTTATTCCCTTCCTCCACCTGCTTTAGAGGAAGAAAAAAAAAAAAAAAAGCAAAGTACCTTCACTGAACAGAAAATAAAAAAGCAGGGGCTTAAAAATAAATTAAAAAAAATAGCCATTGTTCTGTTTTCTACAATCTCAACGGTAACCATTGTCGTAATGAAGGAAAGAATCCATGCATTAAAGTGTGGAGATCAACAGAAATCTTTTCATAAGCTTTCCATATAAAGCAGTGTCCCACAGTTGAGCTTACAGAGCCATACACTCCATTCTCTCATCTGAGGGATTTCTGGTAATCTACAACATAAGCAAGTTCGGTCCTTTTTCAAATGGAGAATTACAAACATTACAAATCTCTAGAGTAAAGTATATGTCAGAATTAGCAGCAGGAGATGTAATAACCACGGAGGCTTAACTCCTTTCTGACTCAGATGCAACATCTGCTCGTTTTGGCAACAAGACTTAGCAACACTTGGTACTGCTGCTACAGAGGGGATGGTGACCGATGGGGTAGGAAGTGCATAGATACCTGGGTACTCATGAGATCTGACAGAAACTTGGATGAAACACAGGCACTCTCTGCCACCACCCTGTGATTCAGTAAATTGAGACATAAAATAAAAGCAAGGTGACAACCAGCTGTCCCAGAGGCTGGGGTGCTAGAAAAAATCCCCAACAAATTAATTCTCAAATATTGTCACTAGTCCTGTGAGCAGGAGGCACAGAGCTGCCAAGCCAGCACACTCTTTGAGCGCAGAGCTCCCATCCGAGTGAAAGCTGGTAGACTTCCTACCCAGGGGACACTGCTCAGTGCGCTCTAGGTCACAAAACTGAGGTCATGTTGAAAGAAAGTTAAAGTTGAGACATGAGAACAATGCAAGGAAACTGCCAACATACTCATGGCTCAGACATGCTCCCAGTAGGTTCTCCAGCGTGGAGAAAACAGTCAAGAGTAACATTCCTTTCTGGCTAGGTATTTAGCATCAGTAGGGTACAAACTGGCCCCCACAGCAATATTCCATGTCCCTTTTTGTCTGACTCATCCTCAGACTTTGAGAAATTTTTCCCATACAGTGGCCATTTCATTCCTCATGTTCAACATCCACAGTGAACGTAATCTCACTTAGCAGGAAAGATAATCTGTTTGCTTCAGCTGCTACTCCACTAAAACACAACTAACTTTCTTCAACCAACAGGGACGTTCTGTTTATTATGGTATCCAAGATGTATTCTATTTCCAAGTAGCCTGAGTTTATAATCCTCTTTCGAGCATGAGGGGGTGCATTTTCTTAACATTTGGTTTGAAAGAAGTTCAAATATGCTGATCATAACAGGTTTCCAGAGAAGACACAGTGGAAGGTAGAGCCAAGACTTAGAGTCTGGTCCTGCCTTACCTTCCCGGAGCAGATCATCAGCTGTACTGACTCCATGCTCTATTAGCTTCTGGCATTCATCCAAGGGTTTGATGCTTTCTTGTTCTATAGCATCCACTTCCTGCAGCAGTGACATCAGTCGCTCATCCAACAGCTTCTTTAGGGTCCCTTTTAAATCACTGAAATGTTGCTCAAGTACATCTCTGGTCAGTGCTGCACTTTCGCTGATCTAAATTCAGGTAACAGGAAAGAAGGATTCAGGATAAAGGCAAAGGCCATGCACATCTTTTTCTGAACCATCTCATCTGCATCTGCTAGGGAAAAGCTGCATGTGAAGTCAACTTTAAAAAAAGGACCACTGGCAGGTTACCAATTACTGTGGGCCTTTTTAGTACATGTACAGCAGTGAAGGAGACAAAGAAACTAGTCTGGACGAGCTGGGAAGAGCATGTTAACCAAGCAAAATACAAACTGGATGATGTGTACTTCAATCAAGGAATTTTTCTTCTCAGAATATCTGAATATTTTGTAGGTCTTTCCCTCGCTGCTCCTCAGAACTGCTGTAATCCTGCTGAAAAACCACTCTGCCATCATGTACAGGTAAGACTAGAAGCCCTTTTCCAGGCTCTATCACTTCACTGGATTTTTAAAATCCTTATAAAGTTGCTTTGTTTTCTTTTTTTTTCTTCAAAACAAACAAACCAACCAACAACCCACACACTGCCTCTGATTTGTCTGCACTGCAGGGCTGGGTGAACTGCAAGTCTGTTTTGATTCTGGAAGGACTAGACCACAGAAGATTCTACAAGTGCTTATTAAAGTGTTTGCAAACTTGCTGAATTTGACTTTTAGGGAAAAACAAACAAAAAAATCACCCAAAACTAAAAAAAAAAAAAAAAAAAAAAACAAAACAACAAACCACACCAAAAGAACCCGTATTTGAACACCCCTGAGCTAAAGATGCAAAAGTCAGAAGTATCTCCCTATGAACAACTTCTCTAAGTCACACACAAGGAAACACTGCAACACACACACAACCTTACACGTAATTTCTAGATCTTTAGAAGTACAGACAACCAGCACAGGAAGTTGTCTGGTTAGGTAAAATAAATTTCCTCTTCAAGTAATATTCATGAAACTCTGCAGCTGCCACACAGCTCAGTTTCCCTCCTCTTGTTATTTTAACGCTTGAAGAAAAAAAAGGAAGTATTTAGCTTTGTGAAGGGGTGGGGCAGAGGAAGACCAAGCAGTCACTTCTCTAAGCTCATTACCTCCACTACGTGTAGATACCAGCACAACTGTATTTGTAACTGAATTGCAGATACTACTGCTATACAGAAGAGGAAAACCCCAGTCCCTGAGCATACAGAGCAGCATGAAGTTCATTGAAAATCACATCTCACTCGTCCAAAAAAAAGGATGCAACTAAAGGGATCTGAAGCGCTTTTCCTCTCGCATCAGCTCACCAGTCCCTAAAGAATAAAGCTTCCGGTATCTGAACCCCAGACTAAGGCATTCAGCACTTCTGGATGCAGGGAATTCTTGGATTTGTGTGACACAGCTGATTCTACGCGGACAAAAATAGTGCGTGGTCCTGAAGATGGAAAGAAAGAAGAAAGAAAACAGGAACAGGCACACAAGGGAAGAAATTCCCCCAGGGAGGAAAAGGAAAGAAAGGTGAGCTAACTGAGCACTCCCAGCCACTGCAGAAAGGCAAACTGGCTCCCTCTCAGTGCGTCTGAGTTACCAGTCAACACTCTGAGGTGACAAGGTTTGGATTAAAGACAACTACGAACAATTCATTTTCTTAAGTAGCTTGTGGTTTTGAAAATGACTAATTTAATGTATAGCAATCGCCCACATTCACCCGGAAGCAGGACACTAACCTCACAGATTTATAGCAGATTTTTATGCTAATGGAATCTGCCTTAGAAAAATTATCAGGTCATCACAGAAACATTTTCTGAGTTTGGTTTTGATTCAACTCTGCAAAGGATGAATAAAAAAAAAAGGTAGTAAGGCATTGGTACTAGTCTACAAAACCTAAAATGCTGAGAGGGTGTCTTTGCAGAGAAGCCAGGCCTTCATTGACCCTCCATAATCTCCATACCCACACTGCATATCTTATCGGGTATCTTCAGCACAGAGTGGGTGGGTTACTGTAATCCCAATGAAAACTCTCCTCTGGCTCCAGTGCACAGCTGCAGAAAAACCAGCTAACCTGGAATCTTGGCAACACTCATACGTGACCCACAGAGTACGTGACCCACAGAGTTTGGTGCATGGGGACAGCAGAGCTCAGGAGAGCAACCAAACTAGAGCATAACTTGCCTAGGCAGGTATCTTTTAGACATGAGGGAAAGAAGATGGACATGACACTCCCTAGAAAATAAGTCAGCATCCCAACTACTTCAGAAACATAGTTCCTTCAGACATCTTTATTCCTGCCTACAAACCCTCCCTATCACCCCAGAAAAACACGCTCAGGTCAGTAACAGGCTTCAGCTCACACCCCATCCCTCTCTCCCAAGCATTTTGATATCATCCATGCATCCATTCTTCCTTACATCCATCCTTCCATCCCTCCCTCCCCACATCCTCCGTCCCCAGCACCGACAGGAGCACACGCCTTTCCCTGAAGCGGGCAGAGAATCACCGCGGCCAACACGCCACCACCCACCCCCTGAGATCCGGCGGGATTCCCTCATCCTCCTCCTCCCTACACCTTCGCAGCCACAGCTCTAACCGGCTGCTCCGCGCACCCTGCACACGGGGGTGACGCGGGAGAACACAGCCCCGGGGAGAAGCGCAAGGCCGGGCACCACGGCTGCTCCCGGATGGCAGCCCCCGGAGCCGGGCAGACCCGCCTCCCCGAGTTGCCGGGGCAGGCTCCGCGGGGGTTCTGAATCGAGACACCGCAGGACAGGAGATGCGGGCAAACCGCGAAGCCCCGGGCAGGCGGGAGCGGCGAGGTGGGAGCCTCCCGGCCGCTCGTCCCGTTCCGTCCCGGGCTCGGCGCTAAACATCTCCGGAGAGCCCCGCTGCAGCCCCCCGCCCGGGCAGTGCCGTCCCGCTTCCCCACCTGCTTCCGCGCCTGGTGCAGCCCCCGCAGCCGCTGCTCCAGCTCCCGCCGGTAGCTCCGCGCTGCCTCGATGCTCTCCCGAGCCTCCTGCAAGAGGAGCCGCACCTCGGTCTCCGCCTCGGCCTCCATGGGCAGCCGCGGCGGCGAGGGACCCGGCGGGGCGGGGCGGCAGCGGCGGGCGGGCCTCTCCCCCGGAAGGACCGCACATCCGGGCGCCGTGCCCCACGGGGCGGAGCGGGAAGCGCGGCGGGGGAGCTGGCCCCGCGGCGGCGGCAGGGCAATGACACCGGCCTTTGGAGCGGCCGCGCGCCGAGGGTTGCGGCAGTGGACAGGGCGCGCGCCACCGGATTGCCCTAGGCGGCAGCTGCCGGTCCCGGGAAGTTTGGTCCTTCTCGCGTCCTGTGCTCCACCTGCGTGACGTGGCGCGCCCCGCCCCTCCCGGCGCCGCGGCGCGAAAACCCGACGGACAGCGGCGAAGCGGGAGCGCGTGGGGGGCGTGGCTCCGCTGGCACGTGACAGAGTCCGCGGGGGTGGGGAGGGGGCGGAGCCGCCGTTTGCCGTCCCGCGTCACGTGAGGGGGGAAAGCGGGCGGCCGTTGGCGGCGCGGGTGAGTCACGCGGGGCGCAGTGGCGCCGCCCCCTTCCGCGCGGAGGTCCGAATCTCGTCCCGCGCGCGCTTTTCTGCCCGCCTGGCGCGCGCCCTGTCAGGCGGCGGCATCGGGCGGGGAACGGGCCGCGGCGGGGCCGCTCCATGGCGATCGCGCGCGCCTCCCTCCGCGGCTGAGGGCTCCGCTCCCGCCAGCGCCCGGGGCATGGTGGGCAGGGTCGCCGTGGCCGCGGCGGCCGCCTCCCTCCCTGGGAAAGACGGCGACGCTCAGGTGGGGACGCGGACGGAGGAGGTGGGCCGGGGTGAGGGTGGAGAGGGGGCTGGCGCGGCGGCCCGGGCCGGGGAAGCGGAGGGCCAACCTTTGTCGTTGGCGCCTGACTCGGCGCGTCTGGGGTAACGGCGGGAGGCGTTGAAACGGCGCCTGGGCGGTGCGGGGCTGCTCTGCCCGCTGCCCGCCGCCGCGCCCTCCTCGCAGCCAGTCGGCCGGCGCTCACCCGCGCTGGGCAGCCCGCGGGCCGAGCTGTCATGGAACGCCTTCTTGGGGCACCTCGGCGGAGACCCCGGCAACCTTGGGAAGAAGTGTTTTGCATTTCAGATGATGTGGATTCGGAAGAGTTCAGTTTTCAATAAACTAGGAGGGTTACAAAGGTCTTTGTGAGCCGTCTTTCTTGGAGTCGTACAAACAAATTCTCTTTTATGGCTTGCGTTATGGTATGAGACGAATTCTCTTGGGTTCGTATGCTTTAGTTATTTTAAAAGATACGGTTTCTCCTTAAGATACGTTAGATGTTCACTTTGAGGGAGGATCATACACTTTTAAGTGATGTAGGAATTCTCTGTTAAGTGCTCTACAAACACTGACAAATATCTCAAGGTAGCTCAGAGCCTGAACTGCAGTGTGCTTCCTGAAGCTGAGTATTACAAAATCTCTGCAGAACTGTTCTGAAGACCTTGTGGTCACTTTTAAAGGTTTGGCGGTCTCAAATCTACCTGGGTTTTTAATTTTTCTGTAAAGGCGGCAAATTTTTATTTCAAGTCTAGACATCTTTTGAAAACATGGAGGTGAGACTGATGGGCACACAGTCTTAGCGCGTTGACGAGAGGTCTTTCACGCTCTGAAAAAGTACTAGTGTCACTAGTACATAGTGCAGATACTGTGTGCCACTCTAAGTCATCTTACATTTTTAAAAACTAAGGTTAATGTTGAACTATTTTTTTATAGCCATGCAAGAAACGGCGAGAGGAAGATACTTCTGCAAAAACAATCACAAGATATTTTTCACCATTAGCAAAACCGGTGGATAAAGTGTTGTCACACCCAAAACCCAACAATATATTGGATTATTTTAAAAAGACTGAGAAAGCTATGTTACCAGTTGTAGCTGGAGAAAATAAAACACCATTGGATGCTGATGACGAGGACTGTAAGTCACCTTTTACCCCACCTTTAAAGCGGAAGAGGAGAAGTAAGAGAGTCAATTTAAATAATAAGCTGAGAAAGATGAAAGAATCTGAGAATGAAGATGAAATAGTGATTAGTAGTGATAACAGCAGAGAAACACCAGAACTGAAACAAGACGGTAATGATTTTATTGCTGCTTGTACTTTAATTGACAAAAAATGTGCAACGGAATTAGTGGAAGATAACGTTCAAGGAGACATCTCAAATGTTGCTGTCCAGAGAAAAGATGCAAAGAATGTTGGTTCTGAAATGAAAGAAACAAAAAATAGGATAAGAAAATCGAGGAAAAGGAAGCACAAAGTAAATATGGATTTGTCTGTCAGTTTTTTATCTGAGAACCATCTGAATGAAAAATGTGAAAAGGAAACTAAAGGCAGGAAAAAGATGGTTTCTCCTACAGTAATAGAGTGTGACACTACTATTAGTGATTCCAGTTTCGAAGTTCACATGGATGATAGAACATCCCAGGTAAATAACAGTATAATAACAGTGTCATTTGAGGACTTCTTGAAGAGTCAGGGAGAAAACAGTGTTCATAATGTTGATGAAGACACAAAGCCAACAGTGGACAATCCTGCTACAGCAAATGAAATGGACAAAAGTGATGGTGTTAGTGACCCAGAAAAGTGTGAGGATTCTCAACAGCTACCGCTCAGAACAGTAACTGTCCTTGCACAAGTCCATTCCATTCCCCCCAAATTAGCTCCGTTGCATAAGGAGCAAAAAGGCCCTAGGAAAATAGCTTCCATTTTTTTGAAGCAGAAGGGATACATAGGGGAAAAAGAAAGTAGCCCACCCCTCTTGGACACTGAACAAACTGAACAGGTTACTCAGAAAAGAAAATCTAATGTAGTTATTGAAGAAGAAGAATTGGAGTTAGCTGTGCTAGAGACTGCAGGGTCAGACTTTTTGAAGCCAAAATGTACTCTGGAAGAAAGGCATCAGTTTATGAAGGCGTTTAGACAGCCAACATCAGATGTAATAAAAAGTGTAATTAAAAAGGCATCTGGAAAACAAAAGCAAGCTGTTGGAAAGTCTTCAAAAGGAAAGGAAAGACCTGAAGATGACACTGCTTCAAATAAAGGATTAGAAAGTCAAGTACCAGAAGATAATGTGAACAAATACACACGTTCTAGTCCTGAAAGCAGTAGAACTAAAACCAAAAGATCTAAAAAGTTTCAGAAAAAGGGGAACGGCAGAAAGAAGGTTGAAGCTAAGGAAACAAATTACTTGAATAGTAGCAATTTTATGGAAGATGAGGATTCAGGAGCTTGTGTTCTTACGGAGGAAAACAGCTTAGATGTAAGAATTTTATCAAGTCCAAAAGTGAATGAGTTAAGGAGGAGTTTAAGGCAGAAGAAAATCAAAACATCAAAAAATGTTACACCTAAAAAACCCAGGATTAGAAATACCTTTTCTGCAGATGAATTAAGTGGCTGTCTTCTACAGACTTCTACACCAAAGGCGAGCAAGCGATCCTTGAGGAAAAGTAATGTGTATAGAGCTGAGGTGATCACTGTGCCCTTTGATGGGAACAGCCCAATCAGGTAAACAGATTATATTCTACCTTTTTACACTTTGTTTCTCTGCAAGTATTTTAAGAATAAGACATAATTACAAATTGATTGGAACACAAACCAAAACTGCACAGGTACTCATCATGGTGGATAATAATACAGAACCAAAGCTGATGCTATAAATGTGCTTCCCCTGAAGACATTGAGAAAGTCCAAACAACAAAAAAGAATGCCCACCCACCAATTTCTTCTGTTTGCAGCACTGTATGTTTAAATGCTTTTGAAAATGAGATTGAGAGTAAGATTTTCTTATATTATAAAATAATAATTTGATAATTTTTCCCCTAATTAGAATGAGGTTTACACGTGTCAATGCAACTACAAAATCAAATAAAGTCGAAGCAATGAAAAATGAAGAATTTCTCTCCAAAAATACAAAGGTAATTTATGTAACACTGTGTTTCAGCATTTGGTCATTTACACATATGTGTTAATACTCAGTACTGTGTATTAGTCTAATATCAGACAATATGACAGTTCTCATGCCCTGAGGAAAGAGACTTTTGCTGTGATTTATGATAGAATTTGCAGTAGTTTCTTGTACAGTTATTGTGCCTTAGATTTTTAAAATGTTTTATGGGTGTAAATCTACTTTTTGTAAGATAAGCATACTACTTTATTGGATTTTGCTGTTTGGGCATGGCAGAACAGCTTATGTTTAAGAATGTTACTGCCCATATTTCATTTCTTCTGTGGACAAATTGGTGGAACCCCTTGTAGGGCTCTCATTCCCTTTTTCAAAATACTTATCATCTTGGTTTGCTTCTCCTTTTCATCCTTTAGTTTTCTTTTTGAGGCAATTAAAATTTTATTTTAAATCATTTGGTTAGATTAATGTGAAGAAATATATTAATATATGTGAAATACTGAATATATTGCTATTAATTGCTAGATATTTTGGTTCTTTTGTACTTTTAACAGATAAGCTCTGCTTCTAAAAATATATCCAAAGCAAAACAGCTGATTGAAAAAGCAAAGGCTATACAGCATCATAGATCAAAGGTTAATGAAGACTCAGCAACTCCTGTGAGGCGCTCATCTCGACAGCAAGCTCTTGCTGAAAAGAAGAAGTTACAAGAAAGTGAAGTAAGCCTGAATGCTTGGTAGGGGGGGCCAAAGAAATTATGGTTTTGTGATTTATTTAAACACTCCTTTTTTTTTTTTTTTTTTTTTTCCCCTTCCTTTCCTTGTCTTGCTATCATTTCTTTTAAAGAATCAAATAAGGTAGATGTTGATGGAATAGTACAGTCAATGTCAAACAGTAAAGTAACTGCCAGGCATAGAGTGGAAAGCTCCTCCTGATGCAGATTAGATGGTAACATTTCAGAAGTGACTGTTTCTCTTTTAGTGGCCAGCAAGGTGTCTGTTTCCAATGGGCCTGTTTTAGACATGGAAATGTAGATGAGAGTAATTCTGGCCTTTGTTTCTATACTGGAGACCCTAATCTATATACTTTTTCTGTGTAAACAGTAATAAAAGTAGTGTATAATTTTCAAATTATATTGTCTAACTTCTAAGCTCCAGCACTTTCTTCATTCTTCTCAGTACCAATCACTAAAATGTATTGTTAATAAAGGAGGAAGTTGTCATTCCTCATTTTATTTTCTTTCCTTCTAGGATTCAGTAGTAATTTTAGATTCAAGCCTGAGTAATGCCACTACTGCAGGGCAGAATGTGAAGCAAAAGAATCTTCGGAGCTTAAACGATGTTTTGGGGAAAAAGTCAAGAAAGTTAAAGGTTGCAAAGAACTCAAATGGTAATTGGGCTTTACTGAAGGTGGTTAATTTTTATTACAGTTATTGATGATTATAACTTTATTTTATAAAGCTGCCATTGCAGTACATAGATCTTCTATTCTAATTTTTTCTGTAGTATCCCAGTATATCCCTTTCATTTTTATGACATGAATTAACGGTGCCGAGGTTATTTACACGTGCTGCTTTGATTTTCCTTCATTTGAGGAAAACTGTGTTTTAAAAACTACCAAGAGTATACCATGTTTTGTTGCCTTCTAATTTAAGGGATTTTTTGGTAAATGTTACAGAAATAACATCTATAGTGATGGAAGAAGTAGAACTACCATGAATTTTGCTAAAATGTTCAGCTTTCCCTTAAGAAAAGGAGATTCTCTAAAGTCATTAAATGGAACGTACATATAGTGAACAGAGAAGCAAGGTTCAAATCCTATATCAGTGCTAATCTAATCCTGTTTTTTGGGGGGGGGGTTGTTTTTTGTTTTTTAAGGTAAACTGGGATACCCACCTTCCTTCCTAGGCATAAATGCTCAAAAATCTGCAGGTGAACCAATTGTGATCTTTGACGAAAGCAGGTCAGTTTTCAAGATAGCAGTTGCTTAATAATCAAAATATAATTCTGGGTTACTTTAATATTCTCTCATTTTACAAATTTAAATATATTTGTTGAAATGTGATGTAAATGTTCATGGTTTTTATACCGATCAATTATGTTAATCTGCTTGCAATATTTTGAGGGTTTTTTTGGAGAGTTGTTTCCTCAACCATCATTGATCCATTTCAGACAGTTAAAAATGTAATTGACGACTGGTAAAAAAGAAATACTTATATAAAAATACAAACCCAAAGAGGATTTTTATTGAAATCTCTACCATAAAATTTTAAGTTAAATGTAAACTAACTACATTTAATTTCAACAGTTTTTCCAGACTACTTCTAACTCATTTGTAGAAGTGAATGTGATTAAATTCTGTTGTAAGCCTTACATAGCTGGTAATTTTAAGGATTTTATTTCTTTTTAATTCCTATTTTCATTGAAGCCAAGATGCATCTGAAAACTCACAAGATGATGATCAGTTTAGAGCAAAACGTGAATTCTTGATGAGTGGATTGCCAGAGTCACTGAAAAGACAGATTGCAAAGAAAGCAGCAGCAATGGAAGCGTACTCTCTTGCAAGTTCGTGTTTTAAGACTGTTGTCCATGTCCAGCAGAAGGATGACTGTAAGCTTTTTTTCAGTCATTATGTAAATGTATAGAATAGTTTCTAGTTAATCTGTGCAGAAAAGAAACTTGAATATCAGAACTTACTGTTAGGACTGGAATAATTGGTAGTTTCCTCTTGTTTTTTGCCGCAGTAAGAAAACAAAACGTGTGATTCCAGGGAGGTGTTTTTGAATACATAATTTACAAATTTAATTCATGATAAAATAATGTATACTTTTATGGGTGGGGGTGAGAAATTCTTAATATTTAGTCAAAAAAGTTAGTCTTTCAAGTTCTAACTTGGAGAATAAAGACCATGTTGGACTCACTGGGGCACAAACCCTTTCCTTCTGACAAAGGCAAAGTATTTCTCTAAAAAGAACAGCCCACTTCTTTCTACTAAAATGATGGAGTGTGCCACAATGGCCTTATGAAAGGGCATGACAGAGAAGCATAAGGTGGAATAGCACTTACCAGAGCTTATATACAAAATCCTTGGTGACCTACAGAGACCTGGTGAGGGCACAAGTGGTTGTTTAGAGCAAGCAGAGTCCAGGAGCAACTTAGTGGAGAAAAATATGCAAAAATGTGCAAATTTGTTCTGCTTCTGGGAGGTGAATTTAAGAAGATAAAAGGTTAAGAAAATGAAAGGTTGATGCAGTGTAACTTTTAAGCTTGGCTTTGAAATGATAAAGCTGTAGTTAAGAGCATTTACTCTTACTTACTGTGGGATGGTTTTGCCTGTGAGTGTATCTCTGTTAACAAAAGTTTCCTCTTGTTATGGTTTTGGTGGGGGTTCTTTTGTAGGTTATCCACTGTGGAGATTGAAATCCCCATCGTGTCCTCTGTTAACTAAGCTAAGGAAGCTGAATACTGAAGTCACTAACGTCACAAAAATCACTCTCTCACTTGGTGAATTTTCCACTGTGAATTCAAAACTAACTGGGACTTGCTCTGCACCTGTGGTTAGTACTATAGAATGCTGTTTTGTTTTACCAGAAAAAAATAAAAGAAAATTGAAATTGTTTTGTTACTTGTTGGGATTTCTGTTTCAGAAAATACTGTAGTTTGATTCTATGCCAGTCCTGGATCTTTTTGTTGTTCTTGTGTGTGATTTACCCATTCTGCATCATAACATTAGACAGTTCTCAAGGCTTTCTGTTAATCTCTGAGTTTAACAAAACAACTACTAATCCAAATTATGCAAATCTGTCATTATTCTGTGTAATATTTCTGAGTAATAATTTGTGCGTATGTTACAGCTTTCTGGCCACCGACCAGTTTTTCCTGATACATTGAGGAAAGATTTATTAGATGAGATCGTGTCTTCTAATTCTCAATTTCCTGTGAGAAAATACTTCTACAAGTTTCTGAAAAAGCAAACGGACCGGTTAGGTTTTGAAAACAGTTTACAAGGTTAGTAATCTGTGTAGGGAAAAATAAACAACAGGCTCATGCTCTCTTTGGCATAAAAATGAATTTAGAATTTCCAGAAATGTTTTCAGTGTTTATGATCAAATTCTTCAAATAGGCTTAAGCAAAGTTACGGATGTAATGGACATAGCTTGAAATTTTTAAAGGATGGGGTTTTATTGTTTTGGTTTTGGGGTTTTTTTTCCATAGAAAGCAGAGATTGCACTGCAAATTCTGAGGTAAATCAGAAACATTCTGACAATTGGAAGGAAACTAAGAGGAAAAGGAAAGAAACAGAAGACCACAAATCAAAAAGAAGAAAACAGACTGAAGGTACAGAGACTGAAATAAAATCCAGAGTTTCCAGGAACCTTATTTGTCCCATATCTGGAGAAAAACAAACAGAGACACAAGCAACACATTTGGGAAGAAACAAGAAACCAGATATTATGACAGAAGACAGTGACTATTTGTCAGAGCCAAATGCACTTCTAGGTAATTGCATTTCCTGTCTGGTTTTAATTCTCTTTCCATTGAGGGAATGTCTATGTGATCTGTCAACTTTTGCTGTGAAGCAAAAATCTTACCTAGTCTTCATGTTCTACTAGATTTGATCAACTGTTTTGCATGAAAAACTTTTTAAAATTGGTTAATTTTTTTTTTTTTTTTCTGTAGGTGTTGAAAAGGAAGACATGCTCTGGACAGAAAAATATCAGCCTCAAGATTCCAGTGAACTTGTAGGGAACAAGAAAGAAATTGAAAGGCTACACAGGTCAGAAGTGGGAGCATGGATCCATTCTTAAAATAACCCAAAACATCATATTAATTAACTATGCTCAAAGAAGTGAAGTCCATTATTTTACTCTGTTTGAATAACACTTAGAGGTTGTGTGTTTGTGGCCTTTGTTTTGGTTGATTTCCAGAAAGTTGCAGAAACAAACTTGTCAGTTGGTGTGAATGATCTTTTAGTTAGCTTCTTCTATGGTACAAAACAAAACCACACATGAAATGCTGCACTAGACTGTGGATGAGCATGGAATACTTAAGGAACTAATGCCTTTACAAATAATTTTTACTAAAGTTGTGTCAGGTTATTTAAGGTTCCACACTATGAATGAGAGATAGGAACATACTGGTATTTGTGTGTGCTTCCCTACAAGCATGCCTGATCCTGATCTTGATGTACTGCCTCTGCTTTTGACAGTAATTTAGCACTCAAATCCATCTAATATATTGTGGTTTCAGTTACACTTTCTGAGTTGGTTTAAGTTACTGTTGTGGTTCTTATACAGAATTTAAAGGTGTATCTGACAAACAACACTAAGCTGAACGATAAAGCATTTTCCACGGTTCAATTAGTTTGCTAAGTCATTTGCTTTTATACCAATCAACTAATAAAACAGACAGTGAAGAAGGAATGCTTTTCCACAAATCAAACAAACCCTGAACAGTGTTTTTTGTTTTTTTGGTTGGTTGGTTTTTAATGTGGAAGGACTTGATAAGTTTCTGAGAGGGCTAACAAGCGGCTGGTGCCCCCCTCATTTTATGTTCGGTTCCATCTGAATTTGGTTCACTTTATACAGCAATGACTTTTATTGTTTTGTTCTGTTCCTTCTTTTATAGTTGGTTAAAAGAATGGAAAAAAAGAGCTGATTGGGAAGAAAAAAGAAATCAGAAAGGGGAAAAGGAGGACAAAGAGCATCAAGGTGACGATAGAATTAAAAATATTATATCTAGCTTCTCTTTGTTAAAGTCGACATAAAAATTACATTAATTGATAATGATTTGAACAATTGTTTCTCTTCTTTTAAATAATTCTACAGATTCTTTGGACAGCCTTGACTTTAAAGATAGTAAATCTGATATTGAGGAGGAGACTACACTTTGCAATACAGTTCTGATATCTGGCCCACCAGGAGTGGGGAAAACAGCTGCAGTATATGCTTGTGCTCAGGAGCTTGGTTTTAAGGTTTGTAAAGTCCTTTCCTTAGTGTTTTTATTTTTCTTGTAGTTAGTGATATGAAAGCATTTGTAATACAAGATGTCAATTACTTGATTTTTTTTTTTATATATGCATTGAAAACCATTGCAGATATTTGAAGTCAACGCCTCTTGCCAGCGTAGTGGTAGACAGATACTGTCTCAACTAAAAGAAGCTACTCAGTCTCATCAAGTGGACAAAAAAGGCGTTAATGCACATAAACCTTGCTTTTTTAACAGTTGTAGCAGTGCCAAGTCACCAAGTAAGTTTCACAGTTGTATCTGGGGTTTTTTGGGGGGAGAGGGGGTGTTTGGTTTAATTTTTTGGGTTTTGTTTTTTGGAGTTTTTTTAGGAACTGAGTTGTTAAAACTATTCTTTGGACAGCACTTGTTTAAAAAGGAATGCAAATTTCATCTTATCTGGCCATAATAACAAATGCTCTGTTGGTTAACACAACTGCATACCAAATTAAATAATTATCAAAATGACTGACTCTTAAGTTATTTTTGCAGTGGTGGAGTAAGTGCTGTGGAACTTGAGTAGAAAGCTGAACAGAAAGCATTCCGTGTAGTAGGACAAAAGTAAAATAAGTAGAAATCAGCATAGTAAACCTGTACTGTACTAGATACAAGATTGGGATTTGCTCTAGATTTACCTGAGAAATGTCAGTTTGAGATTGCATTTCTAGATGAAGTTTAATATAAAATATATCTTGCAGAAAAAATGTATTCTCCAAAGAAAGTTATTTCACCAAGAAAACCTCCATTGTCACCAAAAGGAGCAGGATTAAAACGAAGCTTAGCCCCTAAAACACTTGCAAATTATTTCAAAATTTCTTCCAAACATAAAGGTAATGATGGCACAGTAATATCTCAAGAGAAAAACAAAGGTAGGTATCACTATTTAATAATTCGTTACCTTTGAAGATGAAGAGCTACATTGTACTACTGTATGTGTGGAGGAAAGGATAGAGCACACCTATTACACTCCAACTGCCAGCAAGAGTCACCTGTATCAGGATCTATCCTTTAACCTGTTGGTTAAGTTCAGTAGACTTTCCATAGTTATTTAGTTTGCTGTGTTTCATTTTTGTTCTGTTTTGTTTTCAGAATATTTAGTGAAGAGAATACAAATTAAAAATGGTTTCTAGATAAACACACCTTCATATTGCCTCAGAGCCTGTTTCAGGTTGGTGTGGTATAGTCATTGTGCTAGGTGGTGTATATATACATATCCCAAAACGACTGACGCAGAACTAATAGGTCCTTAAAGCCAGTAAATGTTTGATTGCAGACTGTGGAGTTTAATTCATAGCCCTTCACCAAATGCAGTTGAATTCCCAGCGTTGCCATATTTTATTTTTTTTTTTTAAGCAAGAGATATAAGACAAGGATGTAGGTCAGATTTCTTCTAAGTTTTTGTGTCAGTGTAGATTTTTCTTCAGCAGTTTATACATGGGGTGTTTTTGTAGCCAGTGTCTAGAATGCATATTAAATGGTTTCAGTCCTCCTTTACATCCTGCTTAGTTCTTTGCTCATATGCAGGAAATACTCTGAATTCACATGAAGAAAAAAAAGATGCTCAAATTAAGGCAGTAAACAAAGAAGTAGAAGGAGAAGAACAAAACAGAAAGAGTGCAACATCTCTCATTCTTTTTGAAGAGGTAAATTGAATGTGAAATGTATTGATGTGAGCAATTTGTCCTTTTGTTATGTTTAAAGAATTTAACTTTTTCCCTTCTTCCTTGAGACTTCTAGGTAGATTCAAGTGTGAGGATTGTCAACTTCTTAACAATTCATTTGGTGCTTAATGATTTAATCTTCATAAGTATTTTACTAACCATGGATTGTTATTTTACAAACTTTATATTAAAAGATTAAAAAACCTGTCATCTACCAACAGTTCACTGTTGGAAGTTTGCAGGATTCTGCTAATTTAATTCCTTTGATCATGTCAAAAGTGTTGGTTTATAATTTTACCCTACTTACATGCACTGAGACACTTTGAAAGACACCATTAACAACCCAGTAGTTACAATATCTAAGCCCATATTAAAATCTTCTTTTTAACTTCTTGCCTCAAAATGTCTTTGAGTCCTAAACCAAGAATAGAAAATTGCAGCCAAGAATATAATTTTAAGTAAATAAAGGAAGTATAGCAACTTTACCAAATGTAGGTTGATTCTACAGATCACTGGTGCAATTCTATTAAGAAAATAAATAAATAAATAAAAACTTCAAAAGCTGCCTGGTCATGGTCCGGGGAAACCTGTAGGTGACACAGCTTGAGCAGGGGAATTGTAGAAGGTGACCTCCAGAGGTCTCTTCCAGCCTCAAGCAGTCTGTGATTTTTGTAAACTTAAGCATGGAAGACCGTGATCGAAGCGGTGTGCGCTAACAAGCGAGCTTCACCTGACATGTGCAGTCATTGCCCACACGTGCTCAAGAAACCTGTATTCATATGAAGTCTGGTTCAGTCATTAGCAGTGTGACTGCACTCGCAGTGTCAACGCTATTGATACTTTGCATGTCACTTTTTTTCTATAGGTAGATATAATATTTGATGAAGATGCAGGATTTCTCAGTGCGATAAAGACATTTATGGCAACTGCAAAGAGACCTGTGATTCTTACTACCAATGGTGAGTAGTGTCTCTTACAGTAATTGGGCTCTACAGACAGAAGAGCCTCTTTCAGTAAGATGGTTTAAATGGTAGTGGTTGAATACAGCTCCTAAATGCAGAAGTCAGGGAGTGGAGACTTTATTATAGTCTCTTTATTATAGTCTCACTTTATTATAGTGATCATTTTTTATGAATAATGATACTGGCTGCTTTAATGGATAAAGAAAGTAGTTTTGAATGTAATGTTATGACAGTTCAGTGATATCTCTTTATGTAGATCCAACATTCAGCTTAATGTTTGATGGCTATTTTGAAGAGATCAACTTTAGAACTCCTTCCTTGGTAAGTCTGTGTTTAGAAATGCAGATATGTCCTAAGCAAGTAATTGTCAGCTAATTTAAGTTTGACATTAAAATGTTGGTGTACAATTCTATGTATCTGATATAATTATCTGTTTCATCAGAGGACTGTTTGGAGGGGTTTTATGCAAGGATGTATTTATCGTTACATTTAGAAATTTTATTACTAGCCTGGAAGATTTATTTTCTTAATCAGTTATTATTTGAGATAATTACAGTATCACTTACTTTAGCTTTTAGGATGTAGTAAATAATTTCATAGATATCTATATAATAGCTTTGATCTGAAGGCTGATTATGCCAGTATTTTTTTCATTCATTTAAAAGTATAGAAACTATTCTGGAAATTTATCGGTTATTCCTTTAATGTACACACTGGTATTCTGTGTAGCAAATAGTTTTATTTGCAACCATGTATTATATGAAAAACCTAAATAAGTGAGAATCAGCAGGAAATAATTTTTGAGAAAGAGGGGGTTTTTTTAATGTGCAGTTGAAAATCTTTTGGGCTACCAGACAATTGCAGAGTTGAAAGAAAGAAAAACCTTTCAAGTGAAGGGAAGCAAGGTGTGCCTAGTTTCAGGAACATAAGCAGAATATGTGTGTTTTCTTTCATTTCTGAATTCAGCTTTTTTCTCTGATGTGGATTGTTTAGATTTGGTACAGTATTCTGCTTTTCTGTAGAGATTTTAAGGTAACTGTAACCTAATTTTATAAACTAATCTTCTGTATTAAAAGTAAAAATGTATTGCAAGCATAAATAGTATAATTTGTTTCTGTGTGATGTATTGAGTCTGATTGGTAAGAGTTATTTTAAGTGGTCTGTGTCTGACTTTTGTTTAGCTAAATGCTGCTAGTTATCTTCAAGTGCTGTGTCTGGCTGAGAATCTACGAACAGATGTAAAGGACTTGGCTGCTCTGCTAACCACAAATAACTGTGATATCAGACAAAGTGTCCTCTACTTACAATTTTGGGTTAGAAGTGGAGGTGGATGTTTGAAAGACAAATGTTTGGCACATCATGGTAGGTTGATTTTAATTTAATGTAAAAAAAAAAATAAATCCATTTTAACATGAATTTGATTAAATCAAACCATTCTTAGACATGTAGGAATAGATTTTAATTCTCTGAAAGACTCCTAAACATTTAGGTAGGGTTTGGGTTGTTTTGTTGGTTCTGGGTTGTGTGTATATTTGCATAAGAAACTAAAAGTTTGATGATTTTTTTTTTTTAAATTGCATCTGTTTATTACCCATCGCTATGGTACTTAATTATCTCCCTTTCTTCTTCTGAGTAGCAAAATTGGGCAGAGCAGGGAGTCAGTAGTAGTTTCCCTTTGACTCAGAGTTTGCAGTTCTTTATCTATTTAGCTGAGTTTTAGGTAATTCTGCTAGAAGAAGCAGAACTGAAAAAGGAGAAAAACTGGACAGCTAGCAAGCAGGCAGCAAGGGTAAGAACTTGGTCCAAAGGATACAGGAAGAGTATCCAGAGCAGGTGGGGGGGGGTGTGAGATGGTGTGTGAGCACACAACAGAGACTAGTGGGGCATAGGAGGAAGAAGAGACCATTTCAAATGGTCACTCACAAAGCAGAGAGAGCCAGAAGGTTGGTAACACCTAAATAAATGGAATGGGGATGCCTGATTCCTGTTGCTATATTCATTCAGAACTGCAGCAAGAGGTGATGCTTACAGTATCCTTTATAAAAGGGATTGAGGCAAAGAGGCAAAAAAAACCCCAAAAAACAATTTAACAATACAAGTGTTTCTTTTCAAGTAAAGCATGTTCTCTTTATGCAGGGGGAGGTGAGACAAATAAAGCAGATGATGTAATTCATTCCGAAAAGATTCCTGATTCCAAGATTGACTCTTCTCAAGCTGATGCATGTCTCCAGGAGTTTCCAAAATGTGATACAGGCTGTGTGGAAACATTGCTTGGCCTTAAGAATATCCTGTTGCCTTCAGAAGATTTGCTTACATTTCTAAAGGTATTTTTATAGTTGACTAGCTAAAGCTTTGAACCAGTGCCAGGTAATTGAGAGTAATGGTCACTATGAATAGGAGTAGGAAATCTTAGGTAACAACATTTTTATAGGTTGGTTGTTCTGTTTTGTTGTTTTTGTTTTGGGTTTTTTTTAATGAACGTACTAATAGTTTTTTTCACTCTTATTATTTTACAGCACAAAATCACAACCATGGAGAAATGGGATAAATTGTTGCAGCTTCTCACAGAATTCCAGATGAAGAACGTGGATTTTGTATATAGTAATCTTGAACAACTTCTTCCCTTACCAGTGCAGGTTCTTTCAAACCAGTCTGAAGCCTCCAGCTCTGTAGTTGAAAGGACTACCACAGTTTCTTCAAAAACCAAATCTACTAACAGTTATCCCTATGAAAAAAGTAACCCTGAAAAAAAGTCTAGAAAGAGAAAGAAACAGAAAAGTATTGAGATATTGGATGATAGTGACTTGTTTGATACTGGACTGAACTACTCATCTGAGTTCATAACTTTGCCAACAGATAGTCCTACATCATGTGCTGAAGTGAATAAAGAGGAATCAAAATTGTTGAGGAATAAAGAAGAAAAAGAAACTAAAACTAAAACCTCAGCAAATGATGAAAGGTCTGCTCTTGTTTTTCAGTGTCTGAATTCACTGACTGAATTTGTGGAGAACATGTCTTTCTTGGATTGCTGTGTAAACACTAACACCAGGGAACCACTGGAGTTTTCTAAAGGTGAAGGATTTAGTTGGACAAATGGCAAAATCAAAAATGGTCTTTGTGATGAATTCAGTATAGAAAATGCTGATTGGTGGAGTTCCCAGAGCAGTAGTGAAATAAAGGCAGCTATAGAAGCACTCAGTTTTAACAAATGTTCTCTTAATATTTCACAAAACCTGGAATCCTCTTTGAGTGCCAGTAGAACATCTGAAAGTGATCAACTGGAGGGACTTACTCTGCATATTTCAAACACAAGAAATTATGTATCCTTCAGTCAGTCAGCTGATTCAAGGTAAGACTTTGCTAATATTTCTGGAATATAATGCAGTTATTTATCAAGAAAACCATTTCCCAGAATGTAGGACTGTTCCAGATACTACATATATGCATTCATACCAATATTAATGCTGTCATTATGTCTCAAAACACTGGAATAAGTTGTTCACTTTGTATAAAATTAACTGCTTGGCAGCCTCCACAAAAAGCCACTTTTCACGTTTGAATAGCCTGACTTTAATGTTGTTAGGAATGGTAGCCTTAATCTAGTCTATTTAAAGATGAACAAACACCACCGCCCCTAAAAGAGTAACACAGAAACCTAAAGGAATGGCTTTTTCAAGGCAGATGGACTGAAATGGACTCTGCAAGCACCAGAGATACAAAGTTTCCATCCAGTGCCTGTTCATATTGAGCTTGTACTAAGGGTATAGGTGTTCCTTGATGAGACCTAACAAAATTCAGAGCAAAGTTACTGCAATTTTTTTTTTTTATAGTAACTTACACTAATGAAGAATAACCTTTAATATATTATAAAGGACAAAAGAAGACATTGCAGCTAGCAAGTGTGGACATGAAATACTATTTTTAATGTAAGTTGTGACACCTGAAATGGGGATAATAGGTGAATAAAATCTATTCAAGTGTCTGAATAGGGAAACAGGTTAGAGTCTTTATTTCTAGAAGTCAGTACCCAAAGGAGCAACATCAAAATGCATCTAACCATCTAACCTGTGACCAAGTTTGGCCAACTCTAAGCATTGGCCAAACAAACTACTGTGCCTTATGTTTCTGTTTCTGAGTGCAGCTTTGTGATTCTGTGTAAGCAGCAGACCATCAGACATTGCAGGCACCTAATCCCCTGGGACAGCGTTTTGGCCATCAGTATGTTTGAGTTTTAAACCAGTGGATTTGATCTTAAGGGAACAAAGTAGGGACTGCACATTCTTGAACAAGAAACAATAAAGCTTCAATCTCCGTTTTAGCATTTACAAAAAAGCACGGAAGAGGCTGGCAGTCATCAGAACTGCATTTTCCAGGAGTCCTTTAAACCTGGGTAACAAGCAAGCCAGTGTACTTGAATACCTCCCTGCTCTTCGCAGTATCTGTAGGTCTGAGAAGCTTAAAGAGCAAGGGAAGACTAAAAGAAGGTAAGTTTTGTTTTTCCTAAATCTTGCTACATTTCAATATACAAGGCAGTTAAGAACTCTAACATATTTTGTCAAATAATTCTAGAGAAGAAAGGTGAACATTTGCCTAATAAATATATTGCCTCCTATTTGAAAATAACTTCGTCCCCTTATAGTCACATTTGCTTTTCTTTTTGTAGGTTCTTGCATTATCTTGAAGGGATCCATCTTGAAATACCCAGACAAATGATAAATGGTCTGTCTTTGGACTTCCCTTAAAATTGCTAACACCAGAAATGCCTTGTGCCTAATGGTGGCATTCTCACCATAATTTGAATTTTAATTTTTTTTTTACCATATTATTTTATTGTATATTCAGAGCCATTTGTATATTAAATTTCTATAAGTATTTAAAATAATGTATATATCTGTCATGATATTGCTCTCCACAACTGAAATGTGGGTTTGTTTGGTGCTTGTCCACTAAGTGCATTTATAATATTAAATGCACAAACTACTCCGAGGGGACTACTTCAAGCTACCTTCCTCTGCAACTTGTGTATCACAGAGCAAGAAGGCCTTTTGTAACCACCAGCTGTCACAACTTCCACAGCAAAGTTGGGGTTTTTTTCTAATGAGACCATTATATTAAAATAAGCTTGTTTCTGTCTGAATTTCCAGTTAAGTGTTAAAATAACTTGGAGTGGGAGGGGGCAGGAAGAAGATGGGGCAAATGTAAAGTGTAAATGACTAAAACCAACTTTTTGCAGTAACAACTGGGTTACAAAGTCTTTACAAAGCACTGTGCCACAATGTACATATCTGTGTATATGTTCATTATTTACACCTGTCAGATCTGCACATTATTCTGCTAAAAAGGTAGAGAAATGATTACTGGAGCTCACCATGGTCTCAGAGATTAGGCAAAGATTGTGTAAATAACAATTATTCCTGTGTTACTTTGGTTTCAGTAATATTTAACTACTTCTAGTCTTGTATATTGTGTTCTATTTTTATACTTCATTTTGTATTTGACAAGACTTCAGCTTGATTGTGATCAAATCTGCTTTTATACGATAATAAATTTGTGAGACTTTGCTACAGTTCTGAATATTTCTGTTGTACAAAATATAAGACTCCTAAAACTTAAACATCATCTTTATGGACTGAAAACATTAAGGGGTTTTTAACTGGAAATATTTCAGCTGTATACTTTTCCACCCTTATGTTGCATTTGGACTGTTTCTCTTCCTCAGAGTCAGATTGGTGCCATGTACTGGTACTCCCCTTACCTCACTGTCTCTGTAATAATAAGGAAAGCCATTTTCTACTACATTCTGTTCTCATCTTTTTTCATAGCTTAAAGATGTTCAGGAATGAGAAATATTTATGAAAACAGTAAATTATTTTAAGCTTCTACATTGAAAACAATAATCTTCATGGCTTACTCTTTCTTATAGCCCAGAATTATCAAATAAGAATGAAATCAAGTGGTAGCTGTTAAAATCCAAAGGGGTTGTATTGTCCTATGGGTGGTCTAAGCAGCTCCTGTACATTTTTGTAAAAATAATTTTTTTTTTAAATTTTACAATAAAGTAAAAGTATGTCTGTTCACTTCTTCATAAAGGCAATCTCATTCTAACTGGATGCCAGTGGGGACCTATATAAATTTGGGATAGCCCTGTAAAGTAGTATTATTTTAGTAAATTCACAGCTAATTTAAACAACAGAGGAGAAAGCACTGGGAGAAAACTTACCTCTCTATGTTGGCAACTCTGATTCTAATAACTGCCTTAAAGATTTTTTTTTTTTTCAAATAGAACCTCCAGGCTGTGGTGTCCAGAAGATGAGGTGGAATTAAAGTATTTCACTTTTGGATAAGGTACTCATGTGCAATTACCACATAAACCCTCAAGCCTGTGATGATTTGAACTCTGCTAAACTAGCATCTTTGCACTTATATGTGTGATGTATGAGCATCTTTTACATACTAGAATAAAGCAAGTTTGTGTTCTTTAATTTAGCAGGATTTGTAAGGACACCACAAAACACCTTCACTGGCAAAACAAGCAAAGGGCTTGCAAGAAAATAATCTCTGGGAAAAATTAAAGCCACCTTTACATTCTAATATGCAACAGTTCTTAAATGGTAAGTGCTGAAAAGAGAGGTTTTATGTAGGTAGTTGAACAACTCAGCTTTTTATCAGCAGAGTATCTATTTCATGACTTTGTAGTATTTAAAAATAAATAAAAGGTACAGCATCTAAAAAGATGAGAAAAGCAGGTTGGTGCTTTCAACTGATAATACAGCTCTAGAGCTGCAAACTAAGTAACTGCACAGTGTTTTTACAAGATAATACATAAACTTTACTAAGGAAGAATCACCCATTGTAGGGTACTATAGTAATGCAAGTTAACTATGCAAGTTAACTATGCAAATTAAGTTTAATCTGAAACTACTAAAATGAAAAATGCTTGAATACCTCTTAATCTATTTCTGATTTAATTAACCCTCTTCACAGTCTTTCCCTCATCTTAAATCTTTCACTTTTGCTTTTTTCTTAGATAAACTGAATATTAAGTCACAGATGTTTTGATAGTAGCTTTATCTTGAAAGAGGCACAGTTTCATTAGGATTTGCAAATCCTGAAATGCTCCATTCTCCCTGCACTGAGTTAGGCTGTGACTTTTTTCCTTGCAGCACTGTGGCGGCACTCAGCTGCTTCCCGCACACCCCCTGGAGGGTGGCAGAGCTCTGCTGATCCTAACTCTCCTGCTGTCTGGGGAATCAAAGCTTTTCAACCGATGAATCTTTCTGGACAACAGACGCAGAGACAAACCCGAGGTGGAGTCGAGGCAAACCTGTGGGTGCATGCCCTCCTCCTGTAAGCGGGACCCTTGGTAATGAGTCAGGAGCTGGGGGCCGCTTGTCCCAGCTCGACTCGGAGTGTGCCAAGAACGAGAAAGGCTTATCCCGCTCGTAACAAGCGGTACCCTGGGGCTGCTGCGCTGTCCGGCCACCCAGACCCGCCGCTCTCAGTATAGCGGAGAGCGACGGGCGGGTTCTTACCGGGCTGGCTCCGCCCGGCGCCGTCGCGGGCCTTGGAGCGGTGCCGGAGCCGGGGCCGCCCCTCCGGGGGAGCGGCGCCAGGAGGCGGCCTGAGGGGCGGCCCGGCAGCGCCGCCCGGGGCGCGGGAGGGGACGGGGCGCCCAGCGCCGCCGGGGCCGCGCTCCAGTTCCTCTTTTTCCTCCGGGGCTGAAGGCTCCCGCAGAGCTGAGCATCGAACGGCGATGATGGACCGCGACCGCAACAAGACGCTGCTGCTGGAGCTGCAGAGAGCCGCCGGCACCGGCAACGGCCGCTGCGCCGACTGCGGGGAGCCAGGTAAGAGGACTCCGCCCGGCAGCGCCCCCAGCTCCGCCTCTCCTGGGCCTGCCTGGCGTGTTTCTGACGGGAAAGTGGGGGTGAGCAAGGGGCCGGCCAGGCCCCTCGGGTTGTGCCCTTCCCCAGTCAGCCTGCAGGTGCCTATTCCCGCCGCCCCGCAGAGCGGGGCCCGCCATCCCCGTTCACTTCAAGTGCCGCAGAGGCAGGAGGCGGGAGCAGGTGGTTTCTCGAGGCGGGAAGTGCCCCGTCGTCCCGCTCTCGTAGGTGGCCTTTCAGGTGGGCCCTGAGGTGCTGCCGGGCTCCAGGCAGTCAGGACTGGCTGTCTTCAGCCAGACAGGGCCAGGAGCAGTGGCGGGAGCCCCGCGGTGCGAGGAGGGGACAGCGTGGGACAGGAAGTGGCTTCAGTGCACCAGTAGCATTCCCAGAGTTATTTGCGGAGAGCGCACAAGGCAGGAGGGGAGCGGGCGGGGTGGTTTTACAGCTCGGGGGGGAAGGTCTCTGCAGTGGGGCTGGCGCCGAGATAGGCACCCAAGAGCCTGCTGGAAAGCCCGGACCGGGCTGGCACTCTGTGCCCGTCCGGGGTGGGACCGAGGCGAGCAGTCAATCGGTAGCCTACAACAGCTGGAAGAAGACGACAAATTGCTCTGTTTGCTGCGATAAGGGAGAAGCGACAGAGTCTAAGCAGCGATCCAAGGAAATGGTCTGGCCAGCGTGCTCAAAGAGCCTCTGAGCATCGACCTGTCAAGGCTGTCTCAGGGGCTGCATCAGGAGCTCTTGTGTGCAGTGGATACGAGTCCTTGCTGTAGGTGGTTGTACTGCGGTGTACTCTCAGTAGTGCTCTCTGTCCTCAACACCCTTCCACTGTTAATTCAGCAACAGCAACTTTTCATGCAGAACTAATAATTGGCAGAACTTTTACACCACTCGCTGCCTCCCTAGTCAGTCACGTTAATTTTCCAACAAATAGCTGGTGAAAAAGCCTTCAAATGCAGGGGGACACATTCTTCCCTGGGAAAAGCAGGTGCTGTTCTGTACGTAGTGAAGTGACAGCCATGAACAACGGGCTGGGATTTGATGTGTCACATGTGAAACCTGGGCTGTGCATCAGATATGCTTTTGCAGCCTTGACAGTGGCTGTGCCTTTTCCCGTGTATTAGTTCATTCTTTATGTTTGTATCTAGATCCAGAGTGGGCTTCTTACAAACTTGGAATATTTATTTGTTTGAATTGCTCTGGAATCCATCGCAATCTTCCTCAGATCAGCAGAGTCAAATCCCTTCGGCTTGACTTCTGGGAGAATGATCTTACAGAGGTACAGAGGAAAAAGCAGTAATTCACTTTTCTTCACATTTCATCATAACCACCTCTTCCTTGTAATTCCTGTGTCATCTGCCACGGACAGAGGAATAAAGCCACACAGAGCCAAGTTAACTTCACGGGTAACTTTAGGGGATTTTTTATGAGGTACTCAAGCAAATTACACTGATAGGTGACCATGTTTCTAACAGCATGCAGTGTATTTTTTTTCATAGCACACAGTAACTCCTCACTGTGGTTTAGAAGCCCACAGATACGTTTTATTCAGAAATCAACAAATCCTTCTTAAATATTGGTTCAGCCTTTGATCTTTCAGTTTGTATTAATAATCATAGTTAATGTCCAGGAGGAGATTAAGATATAGGGAGATCATAAACTTAGAATATTTTTTTCCTCATTTTCTTTCATTTTTTTAATTAATAACCACAATCTTGTGTTCCTTCCCATCTCTTTCAGAACTGTAGATACTGAAAAAGGCTCTGCCATCTAAAAAGTGTGATCTATAGCACCAAAGAGAATTTATAAATGTATGTAGAGATACACGGAGACATGGCAAGACTGAGCAAAAAGTGCAGGGCTCCCTTTGATACAAGTTTTGGTTTATGTCTGTGACATGGTATTGATTTTGTAGTTGCATCCCTAACTGTATCTTCTTTTGTGTTTCAGTTTATGAAGAAGCATGGGAATCTCTGTGCCAAAGCTAAATATGAGGCAAAAGTCCCTCCCTACTATTACATCCCCCAGTCCGGTGATTGCTTGTAAGTTGCTGGTGTATTTCCTTCTGCAGACCTTTGCAGCTGTTGAACTACTGCTTCCCTCTCCAGGTCTTTTTGGTTGATTGGTGAAAATAGAGTAGAGGCAGATCATCTTTATCCATGTTTTCCTCTTTCAGGGTTTTAAAAGAGCAGTGGATTAGAGCTAAATATGAGCGTGAGGAATTTGTTGCCACCCGAGTCTGCCAAGATCCTTGTTCTGCAGGTAAAAGTTAAGATTGTGAGGGAAAAGGTGTTAGACCTAAAGCCAACAAGCACAGTGTGCTGTTTGCAGCCTTGAAGATCTTTAAGGTTGGCTTGTCAAATTTGAACTGTTGGATGTGCAGGCCTTGCTTTGAGTCTGACTTTGAGAAGAAGCTCCTAAGGCACACAGACAAGTGCAAGGATGTATTCAGATCAGTTCTCTAGTTCTCCACGGTTTTTTGATATGAGGTGAAAATTCCCAGATGGAGAAGAGACTTGAAACTCAGTGCCACATCACTATTTAGATAAACAGTCCTGCTGTTGTGCAGCCCTTCTCTGACACGTCTCTTGGTCCAATATGCAGGTAGTCGTGAAGGATTCCTCTGGAAGCGTGGGCGGGAAAGCAAACAATTCCAGAAGAGGCGATTTCTCCTATCAGCAAGGGAAGGGGTGATGAAGTACTACACTAAAGAAGTGAGTTACTCAGCTGGAGCTGGCTGTAGGTAGCTTGTCAGCATTCATCCTCAGACCCTTCTCTTCACAAGCTAAAACCAGCAGGAATAGCTTTGTCTCTAGTTCTGCAGCTAGGACAGCCTGTGTGTTGGAGAAGGCCAGATGTTTCCCCACTAACATATGTGGTAGCTTAGGCAATTGCTCTTTTGGATTTAGCCCTTTTCCTCATCCCTTATCTTAACCCCCACAGCCTTCTTTTGCTTAGTGAACAAAGGAAATTGAGATATCTGTTAGCAGCTGCTAACTTTTATATTACCAAAATACTCTGTCAACTGCTGCAACATCATATTCAACATGTCTCCCTTCTGTGGGAGAGTGTAGCTAATTGTTCTCCAACTGTGAGGCTGGAGATAGACTCATCCCTCACAATTCAGACACTCAGATAGTGACCCAGCATTTGTAAAGGAAAGGTAGTCACTCTTTGTAAGTGATTTTATGTAGCATGTAATTAAGGCTTTGTATTTCAGGTATATCAAATATTCGGATATTTTAGGATGCCTGCTTTCACTTCAGTAGGGATCTAGTTTATATACAGCTTATTTGTCCTCCATTACCTTCCCCAAGAGCACTTTAATACAGTGATGTTTTTTATTTCACAGTCTAGAGGTCCAAAAGCCATTATCAGCATTGAGAATCTGAATGCAATGTTCCAGACAGAGAAAATCCAACATAGTCACGGGCTGCAAATCACATACAACACAGAGGGTCAAACAAGGAACCTTTTTGTCTATCACGAAAATGGAAAGGTGAATACCACAGAGATTTTGGAATAAGCCAGATACTTAAATGTTGGATCTGTATTTTGGAAAAGATATCTTGTTTCTGCAGGGTATGGTTTTATTTGAAGTCACTATGACTCACAGAATATAGGAAATTGCAGAATTTGCCACTAGGAACTATAATGTTTTGCTCCTCTTCTATTGGGGCATATATTCAACTTCACACCATTAATAGTCTTAAGGCTTCAGTGAGGCACATATGTAAATCTCTCTAACTGCCCCATGGTTTTACACAGTTCTGTGGTTATATTCTTTGAAGGCTTTTTGACATGCATAGAAAATAGTGTTCTACATTATTTCCAAACAAACTGATAATTTTAAGAAGTATGTCTCTGGGTTTTCTTAGTTTTCTCTTCCTTCCCTTGCCATAGTTCTCATGTCTTTCCAGGTATAAATGTTTTTAAACAATCCATAACTGAATCAACTGGGAAACCCTGTCTACACAGACTTGAGTGATGCTGAGAATATCTGGGACCTCCCTGAAGGGGCATTTTAAAATTATTTTGGAGACCCAGTGTTTTTCACATGTCTGGGGCAAGTCACTAATTCTTTCTGCCCCCTGGGGAGAACGAATATCTTTGCAAAGAGGTCACAAGGAAGGAGAAAGGCATTTTGGAGAGGCAGCACTTTTACTCCTTCTTGTTATCCTTGCCTTTCTTTATGTTTGTATTTGCTGTTTTCCACAGGAGATTGTTGACTGGTTCAATGCCATTCGAGCAGCACGTTACTATTACCTCAGAACAACCTTCCCAAGTGTCCCTGAGACTGAGGTGAGGACTGAAAACAGCTTGAAGCAGCCTAAGCAAACAAAGCATGGGAATTTTCTTACTTCTGCCAGTCAGGTGCTTAAGTCTTAGGAATGGACAGAAGAGGTAGAAGGAAAGGTCACACTGGATAATGTGCAAACAATGTAGTCAACATTTAAGGCCTGAAAGTCCTTATAAAGTGTAATCTTTCAAAAATCTTATTTCCTTCTTATTTCAGACTTCCCTTTACTGAGCAGCCAAACAAAAATCATACCCCAAAAGCCAACATTTATGGTGATTAGCTTTGACAGAAAAAGAACAGAAAAGCAAGCTCAAATGAGACAGACTTTTTTTTTTCTGCTGTTTGTGTTCTCCTAGCTCATACCCAGGATCACAAGAAATTATGTCAAAGAAGGATATATGGAGAAAACAGGACCAAAAGTAAGTGCATACTTGGCAGTACACAAACAGGATTGTTGCAGATGAGGAATATTTGATAGTTCTACGATGTTTCCTAGTAAGTGATTTGTTGAGTGACTATATGCTTCCTGGGTTGACAAAAGACATTATATTCAAGCTTGTTGTGTTCTTTGGGATCATGTTTTATGTTGTGTGTAAAATAAGACTGGGAAGAAGAATCCTCCTTGAAGAGTAAGCAAGATGGATAGGCTGACAGTGGACATACAAAGTCCTGTTACGCAACACAGATTGGATTCCTGTATCTAACTGCAGCTCCTGCTAGAACAGGACATCACATGCTGGCTCCCCTACTTCCCTGTTTCTCTTAAAGTCAGTAGCATATAAGTCACATCTACTTAAAGCAGCAAAGTATGATTGAGCAAATTCTCCACAGTGAAGCCTATGGTTTGGTTTCAGTCTTGGGGGGAAAATATTTGGGCCACTACTTCTTGGAACAGGTGAGGGAGATTTCAGGCACTGCTGAAGGGGGAGATAAAGATCTGAGGTCTTGTTTAAGCATTGCACTTCTTGTCTTGTTCTCCTCTGAGTGAATCATGAGCCCAAGTCCCCTTAAAGAGTTCAGTGGTGTAATGCTGATATTGAATATACTGGGGTTTTGGCCCAGCTCAGTGCCAGTGTCCCAATACATCTTCCTGCATGTACTTGCACAGAGAATATTTACAGCATGAAAGATTGTGTGTTCTTCTCCTGAAGCCTAAATTCTGTTCAAACTGAAGTGAGCCCTAGAAGAGGACCCTTCAGTTCACCACATGCAGTGAATAACTCAGGGATTGGTCAGATGAGCGTAGTCAATGGAATTAGCACTTTAAAAAAACCCTACCATTGTGCTGGTTCTCAGAATGCTGAGAACAACTCCCCAGACCAAGTCTTGAAGCTGATTGCACACTCTCCTTGGTATCGCCACTGGCCCAGGGATCATTTTCTGCAGTGCTTTTAATTTTGCTGCAGCTTTCTTAATCCTGACCATTGGTAGAACCAAACTTCCCTGCCTTACCCAAAGGATTGTCATTGAATGCAGTCTCTAGTGTGAGGCCACGGAGAAGGTTGCTGAAGACTGCACACAGCAGTGACTCAGCCATTACTGAATTCAAGCTCAGAGTAATTTAAACAATCCAGGGACATGTCTTGAATAGGCCAAAATCCCCTTTGGTACTTGATCTTTAAAGAACATTTACCATTTCCTTGCAGCAGAAGGAGGCCTTTAAGGTGCGCTGGTTCTGTCTGGATTCTCAAGAAAGGAAGCTGATGTACTTTAAAAATCCACTGGTAAGTGGAGTGCTCTTTGCTATTCCACGAGCCGCTTCATGATGCTGCGTGGGGAGGAAGGTTCTGTTCTCATCCAGCTCTTCCAGTGGCTGCACAAGACTGAAGCAGGCACAGTCTCAAGATCTTATCTCCCCTGTGGACCTCTGTGAAGCTGAGCTGTTTGGGAATTCTGGCCCTAAATGTGGCTGTGAGGAAGGGCTAAGTCTTTTAAAAGCAGCTACTGCTGCCTGTAGCATTTGTGCTCACACTTCCAGCCCTGTTGCCATTGTGCCTGTAACCTTAGGCAAGATAAGCTGATAGACCACTAACAGAGGCTTGACAGCCCCAATATCCTGCTTCCTACACTGCTCTAGCCATGAAAATATCTTAACTTGCTCATTCTGAACACCCACAGATTAGCTCTGTAAGAGTGGGCCCCTACCTTCTCCTCCTCCTGAGAATGCTTCTGTGTGTGAAAAAACTCCGGTGTGTTTCCTGCTGCCTGTCACCAGATCAGTGTCCCCTTCAGGCATCCTCAGTTCCTATTCCACATCAAAGGATAGAACCATGTCTGCTGGAGCTGTGCTGTCTGCTGGCTAATGTCTGTCTTCTGCTCCTTTTTTTCTAGGATGCGTTTGCACAGGGCCAGGTTTTTATCGGAAGGATGGATGAGGGATATGAAGTACGAGCTGGCTTGCCCCAGGGAGTCCGAGTGAAGAAGAGGAAACCAGCGATTACTGTGGTCACACCAGTGAGAGAGTTTGTATTTATATGTGAGAATGATAAGGAGCAGAGGGAGTGGATAGACACCTTAAACGGAGTCATTGCCCAGCCTTTGACTGGTTAAGACTAGCACTGTGTTCTGGTGAACTCCACTTCTTGGGCTCCGTTCAGCATTGTTCTGTGGCCCCTTTCTGTTGTCAAGGATGGTGCTCAAGGCCCTGCAGTGACTCTAGTTCTTCCTTCAACAGCCATAGGCACAGGAAGGATGTCATGAGAGAAATGAGTAAGAGGGAATGCAGATATTCAAAAATTATCTGTGCCTCTGCAGAATCTTGCTTGAAGTGCCTTCTCTCTTCTACCTTTCTCTGCTTTTGAGCAGAGGAGGCCTTCCTAGCCTGACAAAGGGATGAATCATCCAGTGTCAGAACAAAGTCAATGGAGAAAGTCTGACCCCAGAAGGGCTGGCATGCATTTTCTTGAGGACTTCTTCAGGTGCTGTTATATCGGCTCCTTTTCTTGCCTTGGACTGGTGTCAGAAGGACTCCTGTACATCCTGAAGGATGTACCTGACAACCCAGCCAGTGAATGGGGTGATCCATTACATGAGTATGTGGGGAGAGTGACCGAGAGGCAAAGATCTCGTCTCCTACCAGGAATGTGCAGGGTGTCCTGTTAGATAAACCTGATATACAGATTCATGCTGGAGACACGGATGTCCTTCTCAGGGAGGAGCAGTCTACATTCCACCTGGCTGCAGCTCCTGTCCAGACAGGGACATGGTTGTTTTCAGCAGAGTGGGTTTAAGGTCTTTTACAGTGTTACATTAAAAAATAACACAGTCATAATAAAAGTCAAGTTTGAATTGTGGAGGATGCTGTAATGGAATCACTCTAATGACAAATACTCCAAGCTCCTTGCTTTCAACAGGCTCTGCTGTTTGACTCCTTGGTTTGAGTGGCAAACCCAACATGCGGAGACCAAAGTTTTCCAAAGCAACCCCACATAGTGCCCTGGCAAACACATCATGAGTACAGGATGAACGTACACTGACCTGTCTCACCTCCTGAAAAACAGCTGAAGCTTAATGAGCTGGCTTAGTCTGAGCATTAAAAGGCAGAAACTAGTTTTACAAGTGTTACCTTCAGTGGCTTGCTTGAGGAAACTCAATGAATGAGGACCAGGGCTGGAAGTGGAGTGGATCAGGTACCTCCTGATCAGGTACCACTTACATCCATTCTGTGCAGAAATTGATGAAGGTTTGCAGTGGCTGATACAGAGCACTGAGTATTTTCTTGCCTGAGAAGTCTGAGATTTTATTCTACCAAATAGCCTCTCATTCAGATATTTAATTCTTCTTTTCAAATAGCCTTAGTTTGCAAATCAAGAGGAAGTCTTGCAGACTAAGTTTCTGGTGAGGCTTCCACCTTTTGCTGAGAATTGCCAGGCAGCCTGCGATACCCGGAATAGTTCTCTTCTGCAGAAATGAGGAAGTGCAAATATTTGCAGGAATCTGTGAGATTAACGCTTTTTTAAATTATTATTATTATTTTATTTTTTATCCCCCACAATAGTGCACGAGTTTTTGAATTGATTATTCTGCCTTTCAGGAAGCTCATCACCATCCAGTACTGAGCAAGCTGCAGCTGTTTTGCTTGCTGATTTGCTCCTGTGAACAACCCTGTGTTCCCACTCTCTCTCCCCATGCAACCCAGTTCATTCCAGCTCACACGCTGGTTCAGCAAATCCTTTTAACTAATCACACAGCCTTTGAAATCAGTAGCAAAGCACCCTCTGACTTGCATAAGGATCAATGTCCATCTTTGGTTGTTTTGACATATGTTAATTGTTATTTTGAGGTGAACTGAGTAACCCATGCTGACCTCAAGAGTTCAATCCCTCCAGTATCCTAAACTTGACATGGATGGGTCTCTGTGAGCCCCACTGTGCTGGGTTGGGTTCTCTCCTGGATGGGTCAGTAGAGCAGCTGTGTCAGCAACTCTGTCAGGACTTGTTACAAAACCGGGAAATTCCATGTGAAAGTGAAATCGTGCAGATAACTGCAACTTTTCTGGAGAGTCAATAAAAGGCCAGGTCATGGAGAGTTCTACGTCACAGTTCATCTCCACAGTCAACCCAAGTCTTTGGACCGAGTGGCCACCAGAGGAAGAGCTAGGCCGGTGCTGGGCTTTCTGTCTGGCATGGGGAGCTCCCGGCAGAGCTTCCTCAGGAGAGCACTGGGAGCAAACACCAGCGCAGAGCGGTCCAGACCCGCGTCTTCGCCCGTCGTTGCGCTTCCTGGCACACGGCAGGAGCGCGGCGGGAAGCGGGAGGAGGAGCCCCGCGGGAAAAGAAACTCGAGCGCTCCGCTCCGCGCCACCCCACCCCGGGCCGGGCCGGGCCGGGCCATGACTGCCGCTGCCGGCATCGAGCGGCTCCTGGCCGCGCTGGACCTGAGCTGCTCCTGCTGCCTGCAGTACTTCAGGGAGCCCGTGCGGCTCAAGAGCTGCGGGCACAGCTTTTGCCGGCCCTGCATCACCGAGTACTGCGCCGGCTGCCCACTCTGCCGGGAGGCCTTCTAGCTGAAGGACCTGCGGCCCAAGAGCTGGCCGCTTTGGTGAGCTTAATCCTGCAGTGGGTAAAGGAAGAAGAGTTGGAAACTCGGGATGAAGCGAACCCCCCTGGAGCTGTTGCCTGCAACGACCGGAACTCGGCGGAGCGGCGACCTGAGAAGGTACGGCCAGGGGCAGCCCTGGGCTCCTCCCTGCGATAAACCCCCCGGGCCAGCCCGGGGCTCCTCCCCGCGATACCCCACTCCAAGGAGAGCACGGGGCTCCTCCTCGCTGTACACCCCGCCCAGGACAGCCCGGAGCTCCTCCCCGTGTACTCCCCCCGGGACAACTCTCCACAGTTCTGAGTATTTCACCGGGGTCAAGAACATGGGGACATGATAGAACTGAGTGAACTTTATCTTTCTTTTCGCTTCCTCCCTCCGGATGCTTTGCATTTCCCATGCTAATATTAGCGTTGCCATAACAATATCATGTGTTTTGAGCAGATAGGTTTAGCCAAAGCAGTGTTTGGGGTTCACTGGTGGTGTCTGAGGATTGTGTAGCTGACTTAAATGAACTAATAGCTGTACACGTTCAGCTGTTGTGCAGTAGTAATAACTAACTGTCCTTTGTGTTGGCTGTTACTTACTGTACTGTCATAGCATTGGAGACTCCTGAAAGGACACATAACATTATTATACAGTGCTACAGCTCCACCCAGCTGAATGGCACAAAACGGGACTGGTTCATTATTTAGATCTCTGCTTAAAATAACTCCCAAACTTGAAGGAGATGAAAAAAGTCTATTGACTGTCATTATTTTAATGCATATGTATCTAAAAAGTCTTCTTCAGTCTGCAAATCAGTCAAGTAAAGAGTTGAGGGTCACAATTATATTTCAACATGTAATTGATAACTGTTGGATGTTGAGTTCATCATTACTCTTCCCACTTAGTTAATTGTGTCTTCCAGATCCCTTCTCAATCAGTCCAGTGCTTAACTAATGTCAATGAAATAGGGATTTTTATTATCCTGTTGCTTAACCTAATCATGCTTTTTTTGAGGCTTATATTGGTCCAGTGTGTTACTTTAAAGGAGGAAGAGATATGGGACATCTCCAAGCAACTAGAAATGACTGCAGAGACCATCCACCTCTTGAGGAATGATCTCAGTAAAGCACAGGTACCCACTGCATGTTCTTTACCTGGAGTTAGCTTCTGTTTCCACTGCCACCTTGAGTTGTGATTGACTCCAGTGTATCCTTCTAGCTCAGAGCAGGAATCTGCCTTTTCGTTTCCTTCTGTTGCTGTCACAACTCTGATTTTATTGATGAAAATGAACTATGGCACCAGCTGTACAAAATCCCATCTTGGCTGGCAGAAGAGTCACTGGAGCTGTGCATTGTTGTCTTTTTCTGCCTACCCCAGGAGTAGCCTGGATATTTCTGGAACTCTTAGTTGCAAAACACAAATTACACAGAGAGAATATTTATTTTTCTATGTGGTCAAGCAAAGACTGATGGCCATAAAATAGTCAAGGTCCTTAACATGCCCAAAGTCTCAATGCAAGTAATGCAGGATAGTGTCAAATATATTTTATTCCATTGAATAAAGGTATCTGGTCTGCAGGGGTCAGTCAAAGAGAATGTCAGATGGAACAGTAGATTCTCATATTCCACACATCTTTTCTGACAACACAATGAACTGCATGTTTTCTGCCTTTCAGGAATATGCATCTCAGATTAAAAACCAGATTACTAAAGATTTCTATTGCAAGAAGGAATATGTTGAAAGACAAGAGAGAAACACACTGATGTTCATTGAACAAGAGCAAAAAACATCTCAACAGTAAACTGAAGAGACTATTCACCAGCTCTGTGTTGACATCAGTGAGCTCCTAGACATCAATGCCCAAATGGTAGGTGATGAAATGGCAGAATATGAGTAAAAGTGAAAGTGGCAGAATATGAGTAAAACCTCTTAAGATAAATTTCTTGAATAGCTGAACAAGTACAGAGCACTTTCAGGTGCACACTGAGCTATTCTCAGTAGAAACAATGATACCGGTCCACAGATGTTGTTGTTACCGGGGCAAATTTGGAGTGAGAAATTCACAGGGAAAAAAGTATTAGAAAAAGCATAGGCTGGGGGTGCAATGCAGAACGAGGTTTGTTCCAAAGATGTTGATAAGCTGCAGTGAAGTGGGGAACTGCATTGATGAAATCCAGTTCTGAGTCAAATCTGAGGTTAAGATCCTTTATCATCTTTTTATTTTCCAAAATATGTGTATATACATGTGTGCAATTTAAAGAATTCACTTATTAAGTATTTTCTAACAGCTTTCTTCAGGAAAATATGTCAAGGGCTCTCAAAGGAGGCAGTTAAAGCACTTTAAATTCTGCAGAGCCCATTTTGATGTCAAACCCAACAATTCCAATAATGCGAATTAGTTAGCAGGAATTTGAAGTGGGGCTTACTGGGTGTCACACTGCCAGGAGGCAGAAGTGGACTTCCAGGGCCAAGGCACAGGGGCCTACAATGGAATACACTTTGTGGAACTATGTATTTATATTTGATCCACCGTTAGAGACTGTGAAGAGAAATGGGTACTTTTAGAGCATGAGTCATCTGGCCTACTTGAGACACCCACCTGCGAATGAGATGAATCAAGCCTTCAAAAGGCCTGTTTCTTTCTACAAACTATAAAAGCAGACTAAGATAACAAGCTTAGATGTAGATTTTCCTGATTTCTAAATTGAAGCAAATGAGGCTTACCCTTTCATAGGGTAAGGGATCTAGCATTTTATGCTAGATCTCTTATTAATATATTTTAAAACTTTTGGTTTGGGTTCTAGAAGAAGAAAGTTTAAAAAGAAAAGGTTTGTGTATACATATGTATACTTAAGGAAACTGTAATATATACAAGAAAAATTAGTCCCCTTCTTAGTTCTCTTGTGGAAAAAAAAATGTATTCTTTAGTAAGAATAAATTATCCTTTCATATTTTGTCAGATTTCAGGTTAGTTCTCTTAAATGACTATCCAAAAAAGGAAGCTCTCAATACAAAGAATAAGATTTTAGAGAGATCACTTCTGTTTTTCTGGTTTGGCTTTACAGTGTTATCTGATGTGCTAGATGAAATAACTGCTTTTGTTTACATCTTCCCCTTGATTCTTTTATGTCATTACTAGAATAACTTACCTGAGAGAAATAGATACAAAGGCTAACCATTAACAATTAATAAAATTACACTTGAAGCTTAATGTCATCAAAAAGTGCTGTATAAGATCTTAGGAGAAAGATGGAAAATTTACTTTTGGAGAAATACACTTGGCAGTTCCCACCAGGTGAGGTTTCTTTATTTTGAAATCCCTTTTCTAGAGAGACTGTATCTATCAGGGTCCTGCATGTGACCCCTTTCAACTCAGTCTCTTGCATGGGGGGGTTGGACAGCTGTAATTTGATGCTTTGACTCCACACTAAAGATTTGTACAAAAGAACCATTTGTACAAACTGGGAGGTCTGTAATTCTGGAAAACAAAAGCTTCAGAGCAAACAGGTCTGCATGTGTGTGATTATTTTAAAAGACCTTGATGTTTTGAAGACAAGATTACTTTATACTTCTTTCACGGAAGACAAAAAGAAAGGAATTGACTGACATGCAAATTGGTAATGGATTCAATTTTTTAACTAAATGTTTAATTAAATGTTTGCCTACACATGCTTTGATAATTTACACAATAAAAACAATCAATCGATCAAACAAACAAATGACTCTGTTTTGTATTTTAACCACTAACTAGTTTATTTAATGTATGTTTTCCTTTAGAGGCATAAATACTTCCTGCTTAGATTTTGATGAAGTGCCTTAACACTTTATTTTTTTCTTACTTAGTGCAACCTCCAGAATTACATCAGGATACAAGTGTCTGCTCATTATCTCCAGAATCTGCAGCTCAAAATCCAGAATCAATGGTTTCAAGGCAGTTTTCTCAGTGTAAGTATGCAAGCCAGTGTGATGCTTCAATAACAATATTCAAGTGACTCTGAGACTCTGGACTTGCTGAAGAAAACTGTACTTACAAACATCATTGGGAGATCTGGCTGTTTACCTGAAGCATAGAAAGACAATGAAGTTACCATGAATTAATCAGTTACTGCAGCATAATACAATACTCTACCTGACTGCATGTGAAGGATAAAAAGAATAAGGAACCCTTTTCATGGAGGTATATAAGCTGTGCTGCAGCTTTTGCTGGCTGCAGAGTCTGAGTTGGTTTACAGACACCTTACTGATCTTTACTGTATTAAGCTGTAAATGACACCATTTGTTGCCTGAATTCTGCATCATTTTTACAGAAATATTTTTACAGTCAACACAAGGTACTACAGCTGCAGCTTAGAACACAGAACAGATGTTTTTGCTGATAAAATATTCAACATGTCCCAGTGAACAGTGGACTGTACATTTTATTAAGGTAAGAATCCCATTTATTATTGGCAAAAGGGCAAATTTTTTATAAGGTTGTTGTTAAGAGTAAGATCAATCCTGTTGGGCTGCAAGTACCTTCACCTTCCCCCTGGAGTGCATGACTGTCACGGAGCAGATTCAGGCAGATGTGCCTGTTAAATGTTTCAGTATGATCAGGATACAGTTGTTAGTGTTTGGTTAAGGATTCTTGCTGATTGATTGAGCTTTGATTAAGTTTATTGTGTGATTGTTCGTTTTCATTCCTATTCTTCAGTAGAGATGCACATCCACTGTTATTTAGAATTCATGTCAATACTGAAGTCATCTGCTGCCCTGCTGCCTGCAGGTGATTGCTGCTTGCCCACTCTTCTAGGGGCAGATGGGGTGACTTTTGATCTCACAAGAGTACATCGGTGCTTGGCAATCTCAGCCCAGAACAGGAAAGTAATGGCTTCCAACTACCTGGCTAATTATGAACCATCACCCAACTGATTCTGCATCAGCCAAGTGATGTGTTCGCAGAGCTTTTCTACTGGGTGCCACTACTGGGAAGTAATTACCAAGGACAGTGCTGGATGGGCTGTTGGAGTTGCTCATTATATGATTGGTAAAAGGGACAAATTAGGAAGAACGGAGCATTCCTGGTGTGTAGAATGACTGGGTTCCAAAAAGCAGCTGTCAGTATGGCACAAGAATCAAGAAACAGTATTACAGATGGATAAACCATTGAAGGTTGGAGTTTTCCTGGAACTACAAAAGAAGACTGTGTCATTTTACTCCATCACTGACAAAGAAATGCTTTTTGAAATCAATACCTCAAATCCTCTTGACCCTGCTTTCTGGCTATATAGTCTAGAAAAAAGTAAATGGATCTTTAACTGTAAGTCTCACAATCAGGAGATAAAGCTAGTTCAGAAAAGTGACAATTTTGCCTATGACTACAGAGCTTCTATACAAGTTTCAGCGTTCAGCACAGGAATTCACTAAGGAGCTTACAGCTACCCAGGGTTTCCCAGAAATCAGCAATACTTTGTCTACCGTGCTTTTCTTCGTGTTGTGCTCTGATGTAGCTCTCCTTCGTTAAAGCAATTCCAGTGTATGCTAATGATGGTAACCACCCCTGTGGGAATGAGGTGGATTTCTTAAGTAGCTTTAAATAGTCCCAGGATATTCCTAGGAAGGAATGGACCAAGGAAGCTCTGAGGGATAAGCCCTTCCCATGGACCTCATTTTCCTACATTGATCCAAAAGATTTATAGAACAGATGATGCCATTACATTCTGTCAAGGGAGCTTTCTTTAGGAAGATCTGAGTAAGGAATGCTCAGAGGGCAAGAACATAAAATCTTCCTTTTGGGTAGGTACTAAACTACAGGAAATAGGCTTTGTATTTGAGGACGTGACACTTCAGAGGCAGGTGTCCCAGAAGAACATCATCTTGCTGCCACCGTATCTGGTTTTAGTCCTGCCCAGGCCAAAAGGCTGTCAGTCCTGGTAGTGGTTGTGACCATGGGAATGGTTTTGGAAGTGGATATTTTCAAATGTGTTTGTAACAGCTAATAAATCATGTGGTCACTTTCCATTTTAAAGGGCCAACAAACAGGACTGTGTCATGGAAAGGACCCTCTTTTCTTGCCAAGGAGTCTGAGGAAACGAGGTTCTCTGATGTTCCTTGCTAGCAATGTTTCTGCCCTTATTGGTCACATCTTTCTAGCTGGAGGGAGGTCCCAGTTGCCTGTGTGGGGTGAAGGGGACAAAGCCAAGATCCTGCAAAATCTATTGACAACTGAATTTCCAAGAAGACCACTGCTTCATATAGGAAAACTGGGAACAGAGTTCTCAAGAAGCAAAAGGTTTTTCAGGAAGAGAGTGGCATTCCAGAATGAACAAAATAAGAAGTTTAATGTGAATAAAGCACATGGGATTTAACTAGCTCATAGCCAAGTGGAGCTCCGTAGCTTTGAAGTCATTGACAAAACTGCTGATAATCTTCAAGGGTACTCTCGTTTGCCGTCACTGAACACTCTTGAGAGCACTTTGGACTAAATGCACATGTGTAAGACCCCAGAGCTGTGTGTATCAGCTTCTACAAGGCTGGGGGTAGCTCTCCCTGAGTAGCCAACAGCATAATCCCTGGCTAATGCCTCCTTAGGACTGAGGTGTCCTTCCCAGGGCGACAGCACGACAAACTCGCTGGGCACTTCCAGTTTTCCACGCCCCAGTTGAGCTGTACTGCCCAGGAGCAGCAATCCGTTAGGGTTTGGCTCAGAAATGACCGCACTATTTGACGGGCGTGAGTTGTGTCACTCCTGGTGCGTCCCGCCCGTCGGACACGCTGCCCTGGCCGCCGCACCACTGCGGGCAGCACCGCTTTGTGACAGGACGTGAAACCTGCGTCATGACAGACACCTCGGTCACGGTTCCGCGGAGCCCCGAGCACAGCTGCCCCCTGTGGGGCGACAGGCGGGCTGGTGGCCGCTGTCGCGGGCCCCGACGCATTTTCCCGGCTGCGCTCCGCGGAACAGCAGCTCCGACCGAGTCAGGGCAGCGCGCGGTCTCGAGTACCTCGCGCAGGCGCGCGGGCCGCTGCTACCCGCTCTGTCCCTCGCGAGCCACCGTAGTCGGGCCCGTTCGGCGGCGCGAGGGGGGGTCGTAGTGTGAGGGGATTCCAGGCCGCAGCGGCTCCGCTTCCCCCGCCGAGCCCGATGTGAGCCGCCCCGCGCCGGGGCCAGGGAGCGGGGCCATGAAGAAGGACGTGAGGATTCTGCTGGTGGGAGAACGTGAGTGCGGGAGGCGTCGGGCCGGCCGCGGGGCAGGGCGGGGACCGCGGCTGCAAGGCAGGGCGGGGGCCGCTGGGGTCAGGGGGAGCCGCTGTCGCCATGCCGCCGGCTGTCAGAGCGCCCTGCTGGTGCGGGGCGGTGGCGGGGGGGAGGGTGTTCCTTAGCCCTGCCCGGGCTACTTCGCCTTGGGGCGGTGAGCTCGGCCCAGGGCGGCCGGGAGAAGAGGGAACCCCGGCCCTGCGCGGCTGGGAGAGGTCGGGCTTGAGTGCTCCGGGACCGCTCCGTGCTTGGTGAGAGCGCCAGGAGGGACGCGCCGGCGGGCCCGGGAGCCTGTGCGGGAGCTCGGGCGGGAGCTGGCGGCTTTTCGCGTCCCTTCGCTCGATGCCGGGCTCGCAGCACGGAAGAGGCAGTTTGCGGAGGGTGATGTGCGCCTTGGACGTCCCTGGGGATGGAAGTGGGATGAAATTCTTGCCCTGTGTTTGGACACGTCCTGTTTAAACTTTTTTTTGTGTGTGCGGAAACCGAGTTTAAATCCTTCCTGAGTTTGGAAATCAGTAGCAAGATGCGCTCCAGGCTGTTATCAGTGGGTGTTGTGGGCTTGGGCTAGGACAGGGCTATGGAGTCCAGATTTCTGCTTCTGCCATTAACTTACTGTTTGACCTTGAATAAGCAGCACGTACTTAAAATACATGCCCAAGTTACAGTAAGTCCGTGTTTTTTGGGTTTTTTTGGTTTTTTTTTAAATGTTCCTAAAATTAAGTTTGCGCTTGGGTACTGGGCTTTCAAAGATACAGCTTCTTACTGATGTAAACAGCAACAGGGACTTTCTGTCTCGTTAGTTTGTAAAGTGTGCTTAAGTTCTCCCAAGAAAAGAATACAGAGTAATTGCCAAGTGTTATTAGCAAAATTACCTAATTATACTAAGAATGTAGTACTACTAACAAAGCTTCCCTGAGAATGGAATGCCTCATATATATTTATAGTACCATTTATGCAGTTATTTTATACTGTGGGTTGGCTCTGTCTGTACTGCCTAGAAAGATCCTCTATGACTTCTTTAGAGAGGAATCTTCAGGGAGATGGTGCTATGCAGAAAGTGTTAACTCATTAAGCTTATATTTGGCTAGTATTACAAGACTCGGTTTATTGAGAAATGTGTTTATTTTTTTTAATTCCTCTTTAGAATATACGTCTAATTTACCTTACTTTTATTGGTAACGGTGCATTCTGAGCTGGCTCTGCACAGTGGTTTAAATACAGCTGTAACAGGTGATTTGATTTGGCCACTAGATTCCCAGTGTGTTCAACTGAAAATTTCAAAGATACAGGGCTCTTAAATATAGCAACATACAGTACATGGCACATGTCAGAGATCATGAGCATCTTCATATTTTTTGTTGGAATTGCAACGAACAAGGGAGAAATTTGATTTAGAAATCAGCAAAACTTTGCAGTTATACTCTTAGTACTATTTTGTATGTATGCTTTTTGTATGTTAGTCCACAGGTTAGCCTAGACCATGTAATACTTGCTAGATCATATCAGGTTCAGACTGAAGTATTGTGTGAAGATCTTTTTCTGTAAGCCTGTTCCAAAACACAGACTTTATCAACCCCAGTGGTCTACATTTTATGTTTAAAGATGTTTTAGTTCTAATATGCACAGTGCATAAATTTCTAATAGTCAGTAATTTTCAGTATATGTTGGGCATGTTATTTTATGCTGCGTGACCTAAAAGACTTACATAGGAGGAAAAAGACAAAGTGCCACACACAGTTTTCTTCATCATAGTCAGCTAATATTGTTTAGGCTTTATTTCTGAGACTGTAAACAGAATTGGAAAGGCAAATGGTTGACCTAGATTCAAGCAAAATAAAATCTCTACACTTGAATCTATGGATTTTCATTTAAAAAACCCCCAAAACTCTGGAACACTTGGAAGTGGATCAGAAGCTTAGAAATACTGAGTGTTTTTACTAACTGGCAGCCCGTAATCTCATATTTTCAGTCATATAAAATTAATGAAATGCATTTCTGTATCTGCAAAGCCAATGCGTTTTGTCACTGTTTCAAATTAAAGCTGACTTAGTCAGATGCAAAATACACTGCACTATTTCCAGTAATTATCTAATAACTTTCCTTGCCCGTCAGGAAAATACTTATCTAAGGAAGCAGGAGAGGTTTTAAAGCTCTTTTGGTTCTGTCGGGGTGAAACTTAAGATGTAGTTTATTCAGGAGGATACCAGGCAGTGTAAATTACAGTTTTAGCTCCTATGAGTATCTTTGAAAACACAACCACGCTGCTGTTAAGATACCTAAATCTTGCTGCTCTCCAGCTAATACCACTGGGGAAAAAATTACAGCTCTTCTCCCTAAGGAAAACAGAAGCTTTCCTCTCAAGGATAACTTTTTATTTGCTTTTTATAAGTTTTCAGTAACGACTCAATTTACCATGTTGAAGAGAACCTTCTATTTCTGGATGTCAGAGAGCCCTTTGTTACTATACCAAAAATAGACTCAGATACATTGAATGTACTTTAGACATATTATCTGGGATTGTATATTCAAACATTCTATTTTTTAAGAAAAGTCTCAAAACCAAATAAAGCAGTAGTAGTCTTTCAGGGCTTTAAAAGCAACAGGAAGTTGTCAGGTGAAGTTTTTTAGAGAGAGGGGAACCCTGAGAAAAGTTACCAACTTAATTTGAAATGGTCACATTAAAGATTCTCAAAATCAAGAAATCTGTGATACCCAAAGTCTGAACTTTGCTGGTAAACTGAATCATTTGTTTGCTTAGAGAGAGTTGAATGTTGAAGCAGAGATTATATTCTTATTGTGGGATTAGGAAAACGTTGACTTTAGGAACGTTCATCGTCTGGGTGGTTTCTCTAGCTTTTTATCATGGACAGCTTATTTGTCTCAAGGAGATTATGCTTTTGTACTTTCAAATAGTAAAAATATTTTTTGAAGACTTTGTCCATTGATGATAGGACAATGTCTTCTTGTCTGGCTCTTATCCTTGGTAGTTCAGGACTGAAGCACAATCATCATATCAAGAATACTGTAAAAATAGTTAATGTCTAAATTTTGTTCTTTGTGTTTTCTTTCTATTTATTAAGTTGCATAAATGCAGTAATTCAAAACTTTGTTTTGAATTTTTTTTTGTTTGCTTAGGCCTTCTGTATTAAGGTTAACACCTGCCAGTTCTTTTGTGAAAGGCAGAGCAGGATCTGATTCCCTTCTGGGTGAAATGCACAAGTGGATCCTAAGATTTTACAATAAAAGTAGTATGAGAGAATTGCTGTTGTCTATATTTAGTATGTTTAACAACAGATAAAAAGCCTTTAACCTGCTCAGTAGGAAAAAGTTTTTAAAATACTTCCCATTTTAAGATGGGATACAACTATTGAGTGTAACAAAACCAAATTGGCTAATCTCTGTTTTTAATGCTTTTGCAGCCAGAGTTGGGAAGACATCGCTAATTATGTCTCTTGTCAGTGAAGAATTTCCAGAAGAGGTAGATCATCCTTACTTGTTTTCCAAGTTTTCTTTTTATCCTTTTGTGTGTATATATATATGTATTTAAAGAGTAAGTTAATAGGAACTGCTTTAAAATAATTTTTACTATTTAGGAAAAAAAATAATCTAGAACTGCCATGGTGTGACTTCTGGAAGAGTGAAGTAGGTTAGTTTAAATATATCTGTGTCTGAAGATTAGGAATTTAAATTTTATCTAAGGTCCTTTGTTGTTTTTTACAAGGAGAATTAAGCTAATTTTTTGAAATCTGAGGAATGTTAGGTTTTTTTAAGCAGTTTAAATTGGTCATAGCTGGCAGCATATTACAGCATTAGAGATTCATAAATAGGATAGTCCTGAAAGGGACAAAACATTTTTTGGTTTTTTTTTTCATGTTGCATTTAAAGAGCAAGTAGATTGCAAAATGAATGAGGAATTAAAAAATCACATTGTATAACAGCTATTATTTTGTAACTGAGACATTGCCTTTACTTTTATTTTTGAAGTATGTTTTACTGACTCTTTTGAAGTAAAAACTGCTGAAAACTCTTACTGCTTTCTTCCAGAATAAAAGGAAATCTACTACATTTTATTCCTTTAAAAAAGCAGCACATTGTTCTCTTTATACCATAAAAAGAACCACAGCTGCTGCAAATAGTTAAGCTTTTTACATATAAACATGAATGTTTATTTCTCCTGATCACAAGTCTTAAAATAGCCAGCATCATGTGCTACTCTTTGAATCTACACTGCTCTGTGTTTAATGCAAATCAGTAGGTTACCACAGTTCATGAGTCAAGATTAGATTGTTAACATCATTGAATTTAGTTTCCAACTTTGTAGGTAAAAAGGAGCTCCAGTATCTGTTGTCCTTAAAATACTCAGAGACTCATTCATTTGCCAGGTTGTTTGTTGATGTATTTAATGAATTGTAGGCTTCTATTCACTTCTCAGCTTCTTCCTGCAGTATAATCTTGAATATCTCTCTGAATTCTTGTGGAAAGAAAAAGTGTTATTTGCATATAACACAAGATCAACCTGAAATTGCAGAAATAACTTTATAAAAAATATTGCATCCTATATAAACTGCCAAAAGAGACGCCTACAATTCCAGCAGGTCAGTCATGCAGATCAGAGCTATATGGGTGTGTGTAATGGATATTTCAGACTTTGAAGTAGGGTTTACTATACTGGGTGTTATCAGTAATCATTCTTGATGAAGATATAAGTAGAGTTTGAAGCTTTACGAAGAGCCATTCTTCTAGTGATTGGTGCTTTTTTTATTATTTATTTTTATTATTATTAAAAGAAAACAAAAGTATCATGAAAGTTGAGTGCCAGCAGGTAAAAGACAATAAATAACTGCGCAGGAAGTTTTCATTAAAATGACTTAAAGTTGATCCTTCCTAAATATGGATTAGTGTTCTTTGGAAAAAGAACAGCAGTTGTAGCTAGTTTACAGTATTTGCAGACCACGCTTTTTATTAGTAGCATATTTTTCTGTGCAAGCTTTTCTGAACCTAATGTTTAGCACTCGGTGAGAAGCAGGGATGTTGTCAGGTTATGATTATGTGAAAGTGAGACTTATGTTTTGTCAGTCATGCTTGTTTCCTGTATCTTGAGTATTTTTTTAATTTTTTAACAAGTCATGCACTGTTCACGGGGATAGTTCTTGTACTGATTTCAGCAGGAGTAGGATCAGGATATAGTGAAAAAAATTAAATCTTTAAATGTAGATTAAAGAGTATTTAGTTTGTCAGTAGTGGAACACGGACTCTGATGCTACTCTCCTATTAAAAACTGTGGAGCTCCTCAAAGTAATTGGTTGCATTTGATAGCCCCCCCCCCCCCCCCCCCCCCCCCCCCCCCCCCACCGACCATCTTTTTTTTTTTTACACTCCTTTTGTGTTGTGTTTTTTTTTTTTTTC
>JANIJG010002113.1:0-15116 GCA_024611175.1 Megaceryle torquata | reverse complement strand
TGTTTGTAGGTAGTGGAACACCGACTCTGTGGCTCCTCCCCTTTTAAAACCTGGGGGGCCCCTCCAAATAATTGGTTGCTTTTTTTAGCCCCCCCCCCCCCCCCCCCAATTTCAGAACTTGATATGACATTTTTGTTTAAAGTAAACTTCAATTTAGGTTGTGTCTATAGTTTTCAGTATTAGAATAATTGTGTATAGGTGGTTGGGTATACTGGATCTGAGTTTTGTAAGAGCATTCACTGAATCCCTTAACAGCATTGCCTTCTTGCAAAGCATGCAGGAAGTTCCTTTTTCAGTAAGTAGACTAATAAAGAATTAGAAAGTAGCAGTGACTTTCAGTACATTGCTAAAAAAACCCAACCAAATCGAAAGTACTTGAACTACTAATAAACTGTTCTATTTAAAGCTGACTAATTGGCAGGTGTATTATAGTAGATGACTTTTTTTGACCATCTGGATTTTCTGGATTGTCTTTAAAGGCTTTTTCTTGTTGTTTCTTTATAACCTAAGGTTCCACCACGAGCTGAAGAAATCACCATTCCAGCTGATGTCACCCCTGAAAGAGTGCCAACCCACATAGTGGATTATTCAGGTAAGGATTATGCAATACCATTACTGTTTGACTGCTTTGGTATGGAATTGTTTAACTCGGTGACCTCTGTAACAGTCATACTGGTGTGGGACCAAAGCTACATGTGGGAAAAGACTAGATTAAGTAGAAACTCAAGGGGTAAAACTAAAGCAGATAACGATGGCTGGTCTTACTCATTCAAAGCCTAACATTAGCTGCCGTTGGTACTTCCATGAAAGACAGTTGTAGCAATATCCCAGTGAAAATAGTATTCTTTGTGTGATGGACATATTTACATGTTCAGACAAAGTGGTAATTTACATGGAATCCAAAATGTATTATTTCTTTCAGTGAAGAATTTACTAAGATGCAGAAGACTTTCTGTACCTTATATTCTACGTCTTTCTGAATTTGCAAGTTTGGAGACCTTATCCTTTTGTGTCAAGTTTCATATTTTGTGTTTTTGTATTTAAGGAATAGATAAATAGGCTCAGTATCAGGGTTCATGTGCTGTCATAAGTATATGCAACGGTTGCACAGTTAGAAAAATCCTGCTGTCATTAATAATGGAAGCCCTGAATTAGGCCATGGCAACAGATCCCCTCCTGTTTTCTCTCTGCCACCACTACTGAGGAAATATCTTTGGTGTGCTTACTTATTTGGGACAAAGAAATTATGCCTTTTTTTTTTTTTCATTGGACTTGAGATTAAATTTATGTGGAGTTTTCCTTTCTATTGAATGAGGTGTTTCATAGATTCAGTTAACAGAAGCTCAGTCTCACTTAAAAAAACCCCAAACCTGAACCAAATCATTGACACTGCAGTAAAATTAACGTATGCCATATCATGTTGCAAAAGCTTACATTATAGAGCAGTGCTGCTATTTGTTATCCCAGGAAGGGGCTGTTAATAAATGTAGGGGGATGCAAACTGTGACTCATTCCAGAGAGAGCATGTTTACAAATGTAATTCTTCCTCTTTAAGATAGCTGCTGAAAAACTTATGTGTAATAGACTGTTTCTGTCCTGAGAGTTAATGGATCAATTTCATTATTGTTACAGCAGCAGAACTCTTTAGTACATTTTCTAGCATAGTTCAGTTTCTTGAGGTTTTTGGTTTTGTTCGCAAATATGCTTGGTATTAATTAATGGTTTATTCTATTGAATGCAGAAGCAGAACAAAGTGATGAGCAGCTTTACCATGAAATATCACAGGTAAGTGTATTTTAGTGTTCATTAGAAAATAGTTTCTGCTTTTGGAGAAATCCTTTTTTGAAGTTTGAACTGAAGGAAAAATACCTTGCTTGATATTTCATTTTGTTTTGTGCCCTGTGCTATAGTAAACCTTCCTCTGTTTAAGAAAAATATTTACTGCCACTGTGTTGGTGAATTGAGCTTAATATTTGTCTTCCAAATGAAAGGACAGAACCTAAATATCTTCTCTTCAGTAGGCCAAGGGATTGACAGGTTTTGTAAAGAGATAATCCTACCCTGGAAAGTTCCGTTCCACTTCTTTCTGTCACCTTGTACTGTTGCATTTATGAATAGTATGGGATTCCTGTAATTTTACAGTTCCTTCTGTTTCCTATTTTTAATTCTTTCTGAGCACCTTTGCACATTTTCTGTACAGTCTGTCATGGTGTTGTGTTCCATTTCTGGCATTTCATTTGGTACTCGAGTGGAGGCTGCAAATTCTGATTCTTCAGTTTAGATTTCTTGGTAGCACAGGTCTCTCTGCAGGCATAAACTGTGGATGTAGCACTGTAAGACAGGCTTTTTGGCACCTTCTCAACATATAAGTTATTCAGTTTAAGCTGTTAAGGCTACAAATATCTTAAACACAGTGACACAGTTTTTGACTAATGGTGGAACGTTCTTAGTCTGACTTTGTTACATATGGTTTTTAATTTTCTCTGTTGACTTGCCCTTCTTTTCATTTTAGGCAAATGTGATTTGTATAGTATATGCTGTTAACAACAAGAATTCCATTGATAAGGTACAGTAACACATTTTATCCAGTTATTGCTTGAGGTGTAACTGGTGCACTGTTAATTGTTAGCAAGCTGAAAACTGTATTAGATGTTTAAAATGTATAAGATGGTGTTTGAGAATGTACATACATATTATGGCTTCTGGTCTGTTTAAACATCAGAGTTTTTAGTCATTTCAGTCATCTGGCAAAATTGCTCATTAATGAACTCCAGTTTTTTAATTGTTTTCTTTGTGGGTTAATATGTGCCTTCTTGGAAAAGAAGCAGTAGCAGTTGTAATCAAACTTGTGTACGGTTCAGTCACAAATTTGAAAATGTATTTTTCATGTTTGTTTTTAACCCCACTGTAGGTAACCAGTCGATGGATTCCTCTCATCAATGAAAGGACAGACAAAGATAGCAGGTGAATAAGTAAAGATGAGAAGTGTGAATTAGGCTGCACATCGATGGGTGTCAGTGAACAGTGTTGAGGATGTTAATTGTTTAAGAAAATCAAATTCTAAACTTAAAGTTTATATAAGAAGTCCAAGCAACAGGAGATTTTAAGTATGTAGGTCTGTTACATATGCCAGCAATGCTATTTATTTTGAATTTCGTGGGCAGCTTTTACCAGGTGTGTTTACATTTGTCATGATACAGTTAGTTCTGGCTACATAGTCTGTATAAGTTGTCTACTGATGCTGGTTTTGTATAGTAACAATATGATTGGTTACTTTTGTGTTTAACTGTTGGGTTGTTTTTTTTTTTTGTAGTATCAAGAAATACATTTCTGCCTAAGTGTATAGCAAAACAATTCACTTTAGAAGTACTATCATTTAGTTTTGCCTATTGGCTGCCAGTCATATTTAATTCCATCATGAAAAGAATATAATGGCTTTTGGTGGAAGGTATACTAAATTAAAATAGATCTTTTTATCCCTCTGTCTTTAAAGCTCTTAACCCTTTTTTTGTTTTCAGGCTGCCTCTTATATTAGTTGGAAACAAGTCTGATCTAGTGGAATATAGCAGTATGGAAACTATCCTTCCCATTATGAATCAATATACAGAAATAGAAACATGTGTAGAGGTAGGCAAGACTTTCTGAAGTTAGAATGTGAAATAAAAATATATTCTTGCCAAGCATGTGTGGCAACTTTTTAATAGAAAAGGTGGTGGGTTTTGTCTTGTTCAAAATAAAATATTCAAATATAAGTAATTGTCATGGTGAGTTTATGTTGTTTTTCTTCAGAGAAGATTACATTCTTGTATAACAAATGTTAGTGTCAAATTCTGTTACTTAAAGCCTTCTCACATACTTGCCTGTAGCATGTGTTTTAAATTTAATATGAAGCCAGACAGGTGTCTGCAAAGTATTAAAAATTGAATTAATATGCGTGGATATGCCTCCTTCTCCCCCCCAAAGTAGATACAACTTTTTGATTTCTCTGTTCTTGGTACGACAGCAAATTGTAGTGAGACTTTTTTATTAATTATTGAACAGAAACAGGGGCTAGGTGATTATTTTATTTTTTTTTTCCCAAAGCAGCACTGTACCCACAAGAGGGGGCTAGATCTTGAAAAGTCTGATGCTTGCTTAAATTTCAGAAGTCACCAAATAGTCAAAAAAAAAAAATATCTAATCACCATAAGGATTTCTCTTTCAGTGTTCAGCCAAAAACTTGAAGAATATATCTGAACTATTTTATTATGCACAGAAAGCTGTTCTACATCCTACAGGTCCTCTTTATTGCCCAGAGGAGAAAGAGGTACTTACACATAGATTCTAAGAACAAATAATGTGGGGCGGGGGGAGTTAATCACTTTCCTTTTCAGTGGATTTTTGCATTTCTTAGTGTGTTGTGTTACCACCACCCCACCTCCAAATTTTAAGCATTATATTCCAGACCCATGGTGATTATTTGGTGTTGTATTAATCAAATCTGTCTTTCCTTTTCATTCGAAGCAACGCAGACAGTTTTTTGTTGCCCACGTGAGCTGCTAAGTAAAATGAGAAGCTTTGGTAATGGCTTTAAGCCAAATGTAATGTGAACAAAACCGTGTATTCAGTTCAGCTCTCCTTTAGCTATACATTTCATTTCACAGTAACTCCATCTGTTTCAGGGAAAATACTCCAGACTTGCCTTGATTTAAGGCAAAGAACTTTTCTGAGCATCTTACGAGACTTTGGCAAAAGGGATTAAGTGATGTAGCTGGTTTTTAAGTACCACATGTAGTTAGCTGAGCTTATTATGAAGGAGTATTAAAAAAAAACCCAAACAAACCAAAAAACCAAAAACGTTGATTTCATGAGCAAATACAAATACAATTTTTAAATGTAACCCCTGTGTAGTATTGAGCAATGGGAAAGTTTCTTCAATCATAAATACTTTGTTAAGTAAAGAACCAGAGAATAACCCTGTTTTGATTTCTTCCATCAGAATCATCTATATGAGTTAGTAATATTGTGATAAAATTGTTGTGCTGAAATCTTTTTGGTTTTCCAAAACCAATCTCTATGCAATCTGTGTGACCTCTATGAAGAGAAGAGTCCATCATCACTGTAGTTGTTGGGAGAGAATTACCAGTGTCTGTTTTCCTTCACTCGGAAGGTATCCTAGCAATTCTTTTGTCATAGAGATAGTCCATATGATCAATGCTTTGCCTGGTAGATGAATGAGCCCTGTGAAGGTTTTCAGTATTTGATGTTTGAAGCCTTCTGAAGCCATAGTTGAAATGGTGAATAGTGATAGTGTGCTTGTTTAGAAAGAGCTGGCTGTAGTTCTAGAGCCGTCTGTCTTTGTAAGGCATTGGGATTGCAAGGCAATCCTCCCTCCTTCTCCCCCCTCAAATAAAAAAAAAGTTTTGAGAAAAAGAAGAAATAATTCAGTTGGTTTTTTAAACTTTCTGTAGCAATAACACTGAATCTAGAGAAATTATTTATTTTATTTATTTTAATAACTAAGTAAAGCTGCATTCAGCTTGTGAAGAACTTGAGGCTCTTCTGATAATTGAATAGAAAGACAGTTAATGTGGAATAATTTCTTTAAAGTTATGGATATAAATTGATTTTGTTGCCCCTTTTTTGTGTATGTGTGTATGAATGTCTCTGTTCTAAAACAGTAAAATGAGGGCTGATATTTATTTTGATGTGATTGAGCTGCCTGATGTCATTCAGTGTAATCTTTTTTTATGCAAACCTAGAAAGATACTGAACTTTCTTTTATTCCTTAGATGAAACCTGCCTGTATTAAAGCACTCACTCGCATTTTTAGAATTTCTGATCAGGATAATGATGGTACTCTCAATGATGCAGAGCTCAACTTCTTTCAGGTAACTCCTCTGCTTGACTTTTAACCATGCTTAATAGTTGGAACTATCTATTTCTAGAAAATCAAGTGATTGTATTTGAAGGAATGGTAGCAGGGTGAATTATAAAGGAACTGGGTGTAAATATTAAAAGTCTCAAGTGCAGCATAGAAGAGTGGATCTGTAAAAACTTGAAATGGTATTAATTTTATTTCTAACCATTGTTCTATTTCAAGAGAGATTAAAAAAAAAGTCTATTTAAATGTACAAGGCCCAATTCTTGTATTTAAAAATAAAATAAAGTTTATATAACTTTATTTCAACTAAGAAATTGGTTTGTCCTTTACTATCCTATCAGGATGTTTAAGGCTGCATTTCATACAGAACTTTCTATTTGTCCAGCTTAGTAGCTAGTGGTCCCAACATACTTTCTTTGCTTTTTGTTAGAGAATTTGTTTTAATACACCTCTGGCACCTCAAGCCTTGGAAGATGTAAAGAATGTAGTCAGAAAAAACCTAAGTGATGGAGTTGCAGATAATGGGTTAACATTAAAAGGTAAGCATTATTTAACCCTTAAAAGGTGTGTCTCTCTACACTGGATAGTTATTCTTACATAAAACAGGTAGTCTTTTGGAATATGATCTTTGTTTTGATTCTTTTAGACTACAATAGCTGGGTGTAGTGGCAGCATGGTAGCAAAGGAAGATGAAAATGGGGAATAACAGTCTGAATAAAATAAGGTCTTTCTTACTTCTTGTTACAGAGGTTGGAATCCAAGTAAGTATATTAATACACTGATTCAAAAGAGATTGTCTCCTAGATAAATCTGTATCTTGTCTTTAGGCTCATTGTCTGCAACACTTGTCAGCAAGGTGTGATGTCTGTCACATTTTAACAGCTATCTGGTACAGATTTGCTCAGAGCATATGGTAGAAGTGAAAGGAGAAAAAGTGTTTTCTTTCTGAGTATCAATGTAACTGCTTTGCTTGTGGAATTTACTTGTGTAATAGGACTTGTGAGAAATTGTAAAGAGTGGGAATCTTAAGGCGTAGCCTTACTAAACAGTGAAATCTCAGTGTTCATGAAGCCCTGGAAAGTGCTGAACAAAAATCCTACCCAGTTATTTTGGTACAGGAAAACTAAAGGGAGTCTTCCGTGAGACAGCTCTCCAGGCTTCTTGCTAAAGCTTACTGTTTTAAATTGTTGAAAATACTATTGTCTTTTGTTTTCATACAGCTACATTCTAAAATGATAGTACTGATAGAAGCAAACAACAACAGAAAACCAAATGGGGGGGCTTTTAAGGAAATGGTTCTTTGAAGAACACTTTTACAAATAACATAATTTCTGAACTCTCAGTCTGTAGCTGTGAAGTCACCTAGGAGGTTTAGAATCTGAATGTTTATTTCAAACTTTTTTTTGTTTTCAGTCTGATTCTATTAAAAATACTTGTAGCAGATAAAGCACTTCAAGACCTTAAGATTTCATCATTTGATTTTTAGGTTTTCTTTTTCTACACACACTTTTCATTCAGCGAGGAAGGCATGAGACAACTTGGACTGTTTTACGTCGATTTGGATATGATGATGACTTAGAGCTTACACCAGAGTACTTGTTTCCTCCGTACGTATCACTTATTTTAGCTTTCTTTAACTTACATGCATGTAGTTTTATGCTGCCTCCTGCTTTGGCAGGAGGAAAGGATTATTGTAGTGTATTTAACATGTTGTTACATCAGGTGTCTACTTTATGACCTATCAGCAAAAATCTTGATGTGACTGAACATAACAAAGGAAGAATTTTCTTTTGTGCCAAATCATGCTGTCTTTATAAGAAAGAGGCAAAAGAGACTCTTAATACAAATCTGGAACATGAATCTGAGCAGTTGCTTAATGTACGTGGCAACAAATTAGAAGAGGCTTGTCAGTAGTTTCATAGCACTTGAGATCCTCTGAAAATCCTCAAATTAAGAAGTTGAGATTGGAAAGAAGCCATGGATTTGGTCAAAAACTTTTTTCATTTCAATTTCAAAATTTCAAAAATATTTTAATAATTTTCTATTTAAAAAAGCCCAACCCCAAACCAACAAAACCTTAACACAAAAAGCCCAACCAACCAAAAACCTGATTACTCTTTATATATAGATATAAGCTTTGGTTACTTTTATATATAGGTATTAAGACACTCCTAATAAAAAGTATGTGCTTTGATCTCTTTAAAGATAAATTATTAAAACTTAATGCAAAGGTCAAATACCAAATGTTGCAACTTAAAAAGTCTGTATTTTGAGTTTGAATATTCTGTATTTCATAAACACACTTAACATTTCTTGTATTTCTTTTTGTTTTTAATAAACAGGCTAAAAATTCCTCCAGACTGCACAACAGAATTAAATCATCATGCATATTTGTTTCTTCAAAGTATTTTTGATAAACATGATTTGGTAAGCTTTTCATTTGAGCATGTAAGTGTCCTTTTAAGAGTTGTAGTTTACTAGCAATTTCATTAGCAAGAAATGTGGTTTTGTCATTATGTCATTTAATTCAGAAACTGGTTCTGATTTAGGCTATGCAATCAAAACTAACCTGTTGATTCTATTTCGCTCTGCAAGGAGAGTTGGCAGTTATAGTTGCGCTACCAAATGTTTTTAACTAGGTCACTCATTTAGTCTTACTTAAAAACAAGAAGAGAACAATAAATAAAAAGAAAGCAGCTCAGTTTTATATAGACCATTTCTTGATTCTTGCAAGTGTACAGCAAGAAAATACTAGTATAGGATATACATGAGTTAAGTGATTTCTGTCTGATATCATATGCTTGTTTTCAGGATAGAGATTGTGCTTTGTCTCCCGATGAGTTGAAAGATTTGTTCAAAGTCTTCCCTTACATGCCTTGGGGGCCTGATGTTAACAACACTGTTTGTACAAATGAAAGGGGCTGGATTACATACCAAGGGTTTCTCTCTCAGTGGACGTAAGTGTGATACATTTTACTTGGATACGATAATGCATTTATAGATTCTTCTTATGTGGCCAGTATTTAGTGCTAATTATGAGGAAGTGTCTCTTTAAACTGTGTAAATCTCCTGAAACTTGTAAAAATATTTATTTCTGTTGTTCTGCTCTTTAGAGACAGTATGAATAATCATGCTCAATAATGAGTGTTTTTTCTCTTGAAATTACAGATGATGAGGTAAATATTATTTGCTGAGGGAAAAAAAAATACAGTGTAGGTTGATAAGCCTCAGAAACTACTGCCTTCATAGTGTTTTGCTGACTTAAGACTGGTAAAGTTGTTCCCATTTACCTTCAGAGTGCTTTGTCCTTCAGAACTGCATAGTGCCAGGAGCACTTCTATCGTGTCAGTCTGGAGATAGGAGAAAAAAATGTTTCAATACTGTAAAGATCTGGTATCATAAATGCTAATAATTTAACAACTTCCTTTTGTCCCCTTTGCTAGACTAACCACATACTTAGATGTACAGCGTTGCCTGGAGTACCTGGGTTATTTAGGCTACTCGATACTTGCAGAACAAGAATCTCAAGCATCAGCAATTACAGGTAATAATAATAAAAAAAAAAAAAAATTGGTACAACTTAGGAATTTAAATTTAGAAATCTGCTCAAGAGTAAATTCTTTAAACAAATGATCTGTCTTTTTTCACTTATATTCTTTTTTACTTGCTGTTCAATTCAAACCTTTGATTTCATGTTTTTGATCGTTTCATGTGCATTTTCATGTAAGTGGACAATTATTTCATGTTTTCACATTTGAAAAAAAAAAAATCTGTGTTTTTTTTCAAAAGTAACAAGAGATAAAAAGATAGACCTCCAGAAAAAACAGACTCAGAGAAATGTTTTCCGATGTAATGTTGTTGGAATGAAGGGCTGTGGGAAAAGCGGAGTTCTTCAGGCTCTTCTTGGAAGAAATCTAGTAGTAAGAAACCTTTTGCTTATATTCACTTATATGCTTTTGAGTTAAAGTTAAACAGCAAAACTAATTGAGCTTTGCTGATGATTACTGAGTTTGGAGAGTTCTGTGAGGGAATATAGAAATACTGAGGAGGGGATTATTTATTTTGTTGTTTTATTTTTTTTTTTTTAGCAAATAAATGGCTATTGCATGCAATGATCACTTATATATCACAACTTATAGCTATGCATTTACTCTCAGAATAAACCTTAGATGACTGTAATTTTCATTCATTAATAAATGGAGCAAACCAGCTGTTCACATCTAACTTAAAGGAGCAAGTTGCTGTGGTCTAACATGAAATTCTGCATTTTCAGAGACAAAGGCAAATACGTGCAGAACACAAATCTTACTATGCCATTAATACAGTCTATGTATACGGCCAGGAAAAATACTTGCTGGTAAGGTCACCTCGTTACTGTTTGTATATGAATGGTTAAACTTAAAATTCAGTGAACTGTTCAGAGCCTTCTGCAAACAAATTTCTGGTTTAGTCATCTCTTCTTCATAAATGTGGATTTCCACACACCCACACCCCCACTCCTTTTCCAGCTCAAATAACTTCTGGGTTTACATGTTGCTAATACTTTAAACTTGAACCTGTTCAAGACCTGTTATTTTTGACATAAATTTACCTATTCAGTGAAGAAGAATCGGTCACATAACTTTAGCCATCCTAGTCACTTTAATCTTCAGTGGGTGAAATACTCTCTTTAAAGATTGTTCCACTGTAGTTTTCCTTTATGATAATACAATACCTCTTTTGGTTTTCCAAGATCTAGTCCTCAGTTCTGTGGTTTTCCTCTTTAGGATGAACGCCAGTTTCTATGGGAATCTAAGACTTTGTGTTAACCTCTGCATATAAAGTTTCATTTACTTTATGATTGCCTGCAGATGTGATGTTAACAGCTCACATGGGTTGGCTGTATGATAAATTTCTACTTTTCTTTTTTTAATTAATTCTGCCTATTGTCAGTCCATTAGTTCTAAGGATATATACAAATGAGCCATAGAAGTTATGAGAAAAGTAAAGTTATTAAATGCCTTGAACTGCATAATGACAAAGCTTTCTCACCTCTCTGACCATCTTTTTTTCCAGCTACATGATGTCAGTGACTCTGACTTTTTAACTGATGCTGAGACCGTATGCGATGCTGTCTGCCTGGTGTATGATGTCAGTAACCCTAAGTCCTTTGAGTACTGTGCCAGAATTTTTAAGGTTTGTATAGTTTATATATGCAAACCTTTCCATTCATCAACATCTTTTCACTGACAAAAGCACATCAGTTACTGGTCCTATACACAAGTTCTAGTGTTTAAAAAACATTTTAGTTGAGAGTGCTGGTTATATATGGCTGATGCATTAAAAATGCAGCTTTGTTATTCATGCAAAGCTAATGACTACTTGTCTACACATAATAACTTCTCTACACAAAATACTCTGCTTCTAGAAACACCCGTCTTCAGTGTAATGAATAGATCATAGTGCTGCTGCAAGCAGTTCAAGCCAGGCTGTTCTAGGCTGAATGTATCATACACCGTTTCTTTCACTGTTTCCCTTTAACTTTGCAGCAGCACTTCATGGATAGCAGAATACCATGTTTAGTGGTAGCTGCAAAGTCTGACTTACATGAAGTTAGACAGGAATATAGTATTTCTCCTGCTGAATTCTGCAAAAAACACAAAATGCCTCCACCTCAAGCCTTTACGTGTAATACGGTTGATGTGCCGAGTAAGGATATCTTTGTTAAACTGACAACTATGGCAATGTATCCGTAAGTACTTGAACTATTCTTGTTCTATTTGTCACATTGCATGGGTCACGCACAACACCACTGCATGTCATTGTTACCCACGAGGACGGAGCTGCCTCACTGAGATTTAGCAACAGAGAGACATAAGTGCCTTGATTAGAACTTTCCAAATACTTCAAAATTGAGTGAGTTGGTACGTGTCCAACCTACGAATCCGTGTCAGCTATTCCTGCTAAGGTATTTTTAAAAGAATACAATTACCTCATCCAGCTCCTGTTGCGAATTCTAATGTGTATGTAGGATTCTGTTCTGTCCTTACTGTGGATGTATAACTCAATATGTCAATATTAATATCTTGGTATTTTTGAGGTACTTGTAAGTTGTCCTGTAATCCTTGTCAATAGCTCAACTTCGACAGTTGGCTACAAGTAATGTCACTCTTTAGTGGACAGCAGTTTTCCCAATGCACTGCTTGAAGCTTTTTTTTATTATTTTCAGGGTGTTTACTATGTGCTTCAGTTCGTTCATCTAATAGATCTTATTTTTAACAGAATTTCTGTATAAACACCTTTTGGACTTCAGACAGAAGATACTTTAGCTCATATTCTTCACTACACATCTCACTGTTGCTAAGCTCACTTTGCATCTCTTTTTTTGGTGGGTGGAACTTTTAATATGGTGGTGAACTACATAAATATTACAGCAGATGGAGTCTAGTATGACAGCTGACATTTGCTTTAAATAGAATTAATGTCACTTTCACACAAAATAGTTGTTTTTCTTTTAAATATTTGAAACTGAATTTATTGAATTAGATTTGTAAAGCTTTTGTTTTGTTTTTGTTCTCTTATATTTATATTTGTAGCACTGGAATACTGGGAAACCACTTAAGTGTAGCACTGACCAAATGTCTTGTCATATCAATATTCCTGCTTCTCCCTTACTTTTCAAGCATGTGTGTTTGTTAGGGTGGGAAAGGTTGAGGTAACTGTCACTTTGTAAAGTGTGCATTCAAAGTGGTAGAAAACGTGGCTTACTTTCCTTTGAAAAAGGGGTGTTACCTATTGCTGTGCAGACATACTCAGAAGCCATTAGATGCTTTCATTACAAACCAAAATAAATTCAGCAAACATTTTCATTCATGTTCGTGCTTTGCTATTAAGATCTGTGTATGGTGGTAATGCCAAAATGTGCAAGACGCAGAACATCTGACCTTAAAATTCTGCACAGCTGTAGTTGTACCCTTGCTTCCCCAGTGTATTTTTTTTCTCCACTCCTTACTCATTCCTTTTATTCCTAAATCTCTCTTGGTTGTGGCACAATCCTAATGTGCACCTGATTTTACGAGCAAGATTTCAACTCCTGTCCTTCTGTGTGTTTTCGCAGCCATGCCCGGTTACGCTGTATGTGCGCCTGCAACAGGTGTACATTTTGCATCTGTCAGAACTTCCTCAACTCAGACTTGCTGCAATCTGTAAAGAACAAACTCTTCACTGCAGTTCTTAACAGGTCCTTAACTTTATTTACTAGGTACCAGGTGTGCTTTTAAAATAAAGTTTTCTTGAAAAAGCAATTGGTAACCTTATATACTGCAGATTTTTCACTCCATATTCACTAAATAGGCAGATACTTTAATAATTGTCATGAAATTGTCCAACTTTGTTTAACTTGAAGGTACTTTTTGTCTCTTGAGCTTAGTCCAGTCTTTTCTTTGAAACATTACCAATTTGGTAGTTGATTCAGGCACTTAGTGATTACAAAAATACTGTGGAGAAATTAGGACTGTGTTTTTAGGGAAGTGGTAATGGACATGAAGTAGTGTCTACAAATCTGTGTAATGTGTCTCACTTGAGACATTATAGATTTGTTTAGTATTAATTAGAGGTATAGTACCTCTTAGATAATCAGTCACACAGATATTTTCCTGAAGGCATAACTTAACTATAGCAGCATTGTATAACATTACATGTTTATATTTGCTAGCTGTTTGATAGTAATAGAATTCATAGAATTTCTGTGTGTGTGTGTTATGCTTGGTTTGCACAGAGTGGGTATTTCTGTAAAAAAAAAAACAACCAAAAAAAAACAGAAAAAAACCCACCTAGATCTTTTAACATCCAGTTCCTATCTGATTAAAACACAACACTGAGAAGTGGTAAATGGTTAAACATTTGCAGACACTGGAAAAAGCAATTGGTAAAGAGAGATAACTGGTTTTCAGCATTGAAAACAGTGCTATACCTTGTCTTGTGTGTACTGCAGGCAGTTTATGACATGATTTACTAACACCTCAGCACCTGTCATCTCATCTGGGCAAATGGGAGTTCAAACCAAACAATTTTTGTTGGTTCCATCTTTTAGAGCCTTCCTGGAGGTGTATGTCATAAAAGTGATTCTTGGAGGCAACTGTGATAAAAGTGTTTATTTGAAGGCCATGATTACAATATCCTGACATGCTGCTGGTCCATGTATGGTAATACTTTTTACTGTTGTCAGATGTAGCTGCTCCAAATAAGAGTGGCTGTCTCCTTTAAATGCAAGTTACACACACATAGGAAGGAGGCTTACTGATAGACCCACCTAAGTATTGAGCATCTTTGTGAAATACTGCATTAATCCAAGATAAAAGTGTTAACCACAGTGAGAAAGGTGAAAACTCATTATCTTAGGAAAGGACTCTGACTACAGGTGAGACTGTTCATGCTGCATCTTTTTTACAGCAGTCATCCTTTAGACAAAAATCCCTTGGCACAGCAATCTCTTTGCATATTGTCACTCAAAAACTTTGTTCAGCAGTCACTACTAGAAAATCCCTCCTTTTCATTATTGAGGCTGAAATCACTTCTATAACATCTCATTTCTTGGAATGATTTTGGGCTGTTACATCAGCTATTGTGGCTTGTTTCTCCTTTATATGGGCCTATGAATTTTTATATTTTTTTGAGTCCTGCATTAGACATTGTGTTTCATTCCTCTGAAATATGTCAAGGACTCAAGGTATTGAAATCTTTTTATGACAAGTCTCGGGATGCTGTCGTTCTAGACCTTGTCCCTAGATAGTGTGGAATAAGCACAGGAATCTATACTGCCTAAAAAAGTCTGTAATTTTAAAGCTAAGAGTTCTTCACAGACTTTTCCACTGACCTTACAGAAAGGAAGAATTATTTGCTGAAATCTCTTTGCCTGTAGTCATTCAGTTAGACACTGGGGTTTCATGGCAGGTTTCCAGCATGCTCACCAGCTCTCTTCCTAGTTAGCTCTTCATGGGTATTTCCTTACTGACCACCCTGCCACAGGTATTCACCATCCAGTACATGGATGGCTCCATAATGGCTTCTGTAGCAGAGAAGAGACACCTGTAAACAAGAGGGAATAGCTCCTAATTGTAGACTGAGGAGAATAAAAATATTTTTCTTGCTTAAAACTGTTAGCTCCTTGGATACATTTTTAATCTAATGATTAGCGATTAGATTAGAGAAAGCACTTGAACCATCAAGGATTTTCTGTTGTATAAATTTTCTTAATATAATACAGGGATTAATT